>CANSZD010003980.1:0-196900 GCA_947648045.1 Beta corolliflora
GAGGTAAATTTGGAAGCCTAAGCCTATAGGAACCACCTTTAACACTTCACTATGAAAGTTAAAACTAGTGACGATTGTTTAACGATCATAGGTTTGCCATAAAATAAATGTGACACAGTATAAAGCGCATCCCACGACTTCTCTATTCCCTGACTTAACCACAAAATATCCTCCTTATGTTTAAACATTTGTGGTTCTTCGGTTAAGTTCCAATTGAGCAATGACGAATGATTTTAACGATGATAAAGAAAAGGATTCGATAAACCACATAAACAATCACAACATTAACCCACATTTCATTAATTCTCTACTTCATTTTTCTCTAATCGACAGGTTGGAGTTCCCCTTCTATAATAGTTGGAGCAACAAATTTGAGACCCATACCTTTTCGGATATTTTACTTTGATTAATAAAAGATTTCTAGTTCTTTTTGAGCTTCTTCTCCAAAAACTACTCCAGGCGGACTTCCTTAGATTGAATAGCAGTTGGAATCGTAACATTACATTGCTTGTAGCCGAACTCTTGTTCCATTCAATTTCTCTGCTCTATCACATCTTCGGTAGTTACCAACGTCTTAGATGAATCTCCCGGACTTCTCCGGTCCTTGGGAGAACTATTTCTTGCTGGGGAATCTTCTTCTTGCTTTCCATTTAGGCCCAAGGTACACGATGAGAATTAAAAAAATCTTATGGTGCCTCGACTAAACTTTTAGAGAGTTTTTGCAATATATACTAACTTTTGCTATAATCTTGCTTCCTTTTATGGCTTATTTTGCTTCTCTCTCTTCTTGAGGAGGTTTCCTAAGTGTGAGTATGACACCTCGTTTAATCTTATTAGTAACCCCATTTATTCATACTAGTAAGCTCATTTATTTATATGAGTAACCTCATTTAATCATACGAGTAACCCAAATATTCACAAAAGTAACCCCATTTCTTCATACGAGTAACCCCAAATATTCGCAAAAGTAACCCCATTTGCTTCATGCGGAGTAACCTCATTTATTCATGCGGAGTAACTTCATTCGTTCATAAGAGTAACCTCATTTAATCATACAATGACGTTATTTTATTATACGAGTAACTAAAATTGTTTACAAAAGTAACCCCATTTATTCATACGAGTAACCTCGCTTAATCATTTGACTGATCCTATTTAATCATATGAGTAAACCCAATTGTTCACAAAGGTAACCTTATTTATTCATATGAGTAACCTCATTCGCTCATAAGAGTAACCTCAATTAATCATACGACGACCCTCTATATAATCATAAAATATTATATGAGTAATCCCATGTAATCACATGAGTAACCCATTTAGTTCACATAAGTAACTCGATTTTGTTGATAAGAGTAACCCCTTTTATTATTATGCGTGTCCTTAAAATATCATATGAGTAACCCCATTTATTTTTGGAGTTGCCTTGTTTAGTTTTTGGAGTAACCTTGTTTAATTATATGAGTAACATATTTTAATCATATGAGTAACCTAATTTAATCATATGAGAAACCTATTTTAATCATATAAGTAACCTAGTTTAACCTTATGAATAACCTCATTTACTCATACTAGTAACCACATTTATTCATACGAGTAACCCCATTTAATCATATGAGTAACCCCATTTTGTTCACATAAATAACCCCATTTTGTTTATAAGAATAACCACTTCTATCGTTACGTGTAACCTTAAAATATTATATAAGTGACCTCATTTATTTTTTACGGTAACTTCATTTAGTTTTTGAATGAGTAACCTAATTTAATAATACGAATAATCTAGTTTAATCTTATGAGTCACCTCGTTTATTCATACTAGTAACCTCATTTATTCATATCGGTAACCCCAATTGTTTACAAAAGTAACTTGATTTATCAATACGGTAACATTATCTATTCATACGAGTAACTCAAAATGTTCACAAAACAACCATCATTTATCAATACGAGTTACCTTATTTATTCTTACGAGGTAACCCTATTTCTTCATACGAGTAACCTCATTTAATCACACGATTACCCTTATTTGATCATATAAGTAACCCTAGCTTTGTTCACAAAAGTAACCCCATTTCTTCATAAAAGTTATCTCACTTAATCATATGACAACCCTATTTAATCATATGAGTAACCCCAATTATTCACAAAAGTAACCTTATTTATTCATACGGGTAACCTCATTTGTTCACATGAGTAACCTCATTTAATCATACGGCAACCCTATTTAATCATACGAGTAACCCCAATTGATCACAAAAGTAACCCCATTTCTTCATACGAGGTAACCTCGTCCGTTCATAAGAGTAAAGCGATCGGTATTCCATTTTGTTATAAAAGTAACCACATTTATTTATATGAGTGACACCCTTTTATTGTTAATAGTAGCCACATATTCATACAAGTAACTTCACTTGCTCATAAGAGTAACTCCATTTGTTCATAAATGTTTGAGTACAAGGGTCAACTTGAAAAGGCCATATCTCATATTACACTCAATATATCTGGAAAATTCATGTTGGAGATGAAAATTTGACTCGATATCTTTCAACGCTGGTCAAAAGCTCAATTCCGATGAGAAGCGAGTGAGATATGACCTTTTGAAATGAACTACTGGCGACATACGCGCACGTGCGTGTCCACTTACTATATTTATAGATGTGGCCAGCCACACGCAAGGCACGCGCTATTAATGAAATTGCCAACTAATTAAAAAATAAACTTATGACCTTAAAACTACGTGTTTCAACAAGCGCTCATATCGTTACGGAATGGAGGAAGTACAATTCGATATGTTGCTTCTTTAGAGTTGTATTAATGTAATTCGACTTTGATTTTAGCTTCTTTTGAATTTCGTGTAATATAAATTAATACAACTCCAAAGTTTATTATATACTACATAATTTCTCAAATTATTCGATAACTATATTTCCCTAATAAGGAGGCCATGCTTTCTTTCCTTAAGGAACTGTAAAATGCCGGGAACAATCTTGAATATTGCTTTTAGGGTAGCTTATGGAAGCTCTCGGGCTCGGAAGAATGATTCTTAGCTTAAAGCATATAGTATTAATTTAGTTTTCATGTTTCTATGGTAGTCTTAGAAAGAGGGGCCTCGAACACATGAGCGAGTGAGCGGCTGCTCGGGGTCCCCAATTTAAAGGGCGTCATCTATATATGTATATATATTTTTAATCTTTTAGGTTCCACGAGATTAGATGGAAAAAACTGCATTTGTAGATCCAAAATTTTACCCCTAATCTATATAATTTCTTTTTTCTTAATATTTCATAGGTTATTTAAGTTTTTATCTTTGGTATATCTTTACTATTTTGTTATATCTAAAGTGTCTCCTTCTTTGTACATTAAGGGCCCTTACCGTTTGTTACCGAGTATTAATTTATATCAACCACATAAACACTTAAAATTTTAAAAGATGAAATATATATAGATATAGATATAGATATAGATATAGATATAGATATATATAGTTTCCATCAATTCAAATGTCGATAACATTACGGTTTTTCGCAAATACCTACGACAAATTTTTTTTATTCACCGAGATACCCCAACTTTTCGAAATTCACCATATACCCCGACTTTCTAAAAATACATCGAATGCCCTTAATGACTAACGGCGGTTAACTCAGTTAGTCATTAACCTTAATTAACCCAAAAAACCCTAATTCTCTAATTAACCCTAACTCTCTCTCTCTCTTTCTCTCCCTAACCCACCACCACCACACCTTGCCCCCTCCCCCCCTCCTGGCCCCCCGACACCCAGTCTTACCTCCCCCTCCCCGCAACCCCCAACACTGACCCCACCCGACCCTCCCCCTCCCCATTGACCCCCCTCCCCCTTGCCCCCCTCCCCATAAAAAATGGAGTTAACAAATCCTCGTGGCAACACCCCATCAACCCTCGAACACTGGCGACCAAACTCCTCCCGACGGACGACCACCCCTTGTCGTCGATCTTTCTCTCTGGAAGCCATAGAAAAGTCGCATTCAACGGTCGAAATCTTAGACCTCAAAACCCTAAAAAGCTGCTCCTCTCCGCCGAACATCGTTTTGGCGACATCGAAGCACGTCGAAATACTCGGCCAGCAGAAAAGTTCGCGAGTCGGAGGTTGGGCGGCGGGAGGGGCTGCGTGCGGGGAGGGTGGGGGCTGCGGGAGGAGGAGGTGGGGCTGGTGTTGGGGTGGGAGGGGCTGGTGGGGCGGGCTGGTCGGTGGTGGTGGGGGGTTAGGGAGAGAGAGGTTAGGGTTAATTAGAGAATTAAGATTTTTAGGGTTAATTAGGTTTTAGGGTTAGGTAAGATTTTAAAGTTAATTAGGGTTAATAATGTTACGGAGTTAGTCGTCGATTGTATCATTAAAGGCGTTCGATGTATTTTTTAGAAAGTCGGGTTATATGGTGAGTTACGAAAAAAGTTACGCATGTTAGTGAATGAAAAAAAGTTATCGAGGATATTTGGTTAAAAAACGCTATTACTCTATAAATAATAGTTGGAGCTAACACAAAAAGTCCTCTAAGCGTAGAATGAGTGAGATGGAACTAAATTAATTAAAAAGAGCAGCGTCCAAACTACAACACGACGACTTTGACTTACGTATATGAGTTATGTTTATTGGAGCATGTGCTATCATAGCCTTGAAAATACTTTCATTGTACTATTAGCTCATATAAAAGTATAAATCTGCCATTTATTAATCCTAATGGCGAAAGGGCAGGTCCCCTATCTCGTAACCTAGGCCAGGTTCTCTCTAACCTGTTTAAGACAGTTTAAACCAATTTCAAAAACTTTTAATAGAATAACATTGAATATTTGGTACATTAAGTAAGATGCTATCCAGGCTGATAAGCAGATTGGTATAACAAAACTCAAGAATCTGCTACTTCTTTATATTTGTCAAGATCACAATAAGGCTAAAAAGCTTAGGGCGTGTTTTTCGGCTAAAGCAGTGACAGGTGGGCGGGCGATTTGCAGGCGGGCGGGCGGGTGGGCGAGATTGAATTAAGTATAACTAATAGTAATGATAATAATTTAGCTATCATTAATTAATAAATAAATAATAGTAATAACAATATTAATATAATATAATATAATTAAAATTAATTAATGATAATAACAGTTTTTAATAATATAATATGTTAATATTTAATTATAATTATAATAATAAATATTATTTAATTAATTATAAATTCATAATAATAAGTTATAATAATAATAAGTTATTAAATAAAATAATAATAATAAGTTATTAAATATAATAATAATAAATTTTCTAAATAATAATAATAAATTATCTAATAATAATGATAAAATATGAACTAGTAATAATAATAAACTATTGAATAATAATAATAAATAAGAATTAAAAAAGAATTAGCAATGACAAATATTATTGAAATGTGTCACTTCTTTAGCTTGAATTATCATTTTCAATATAATTAGCAAAATAATATAGAAAAAAAGAATTAGGCGAAAATAATAATTAATTAGCAATATTAAATAATAATAATAACAACAACAACAATAATAATAATAATAATAATAATAATTATATTAATAGTAATAATAATAATAAATCCAATAGAAATAGGAGTAATAATCATAATAATAATAATAATAATAAATAATAATAATAATAATAATAATAATAATTTAATAATAATAATAATAATAATAATAATAAAATAATAATAATAATAATAATAATAATTGTAGTAATTGTAATAATAATATTAAAATACAAATATTATATTAATAGTAATAGTAATATATAATAGTAGTAGTAATAATAATAATAATAATAATAATAATCAATAATAATAATAATAATAATAATAATAATAAAAATAATAATAATAATAATAATAATAATAATAATAATAATAATAATAATAATAATAAAAAATAATAATAATAATATTGGATGATAAAATAATCGCAATCGTAATTGTAATTAATAATAATAATTATCATTGTTTTATTATCGTGAGAAAAAATTAGAACCGGGAATCAACCGATCGGAACTCAACCTAATCGAACTAAACCGATTGCAACCGAACCGAACTAAACTGAATCAACCGACTGAACCGAACCGAATCGAAAATCAATGTATAATGTGCCCTTAGTGTATTATTTATTAATCAATCATATATTATAGTACAAAGTATCATAATATAGCTATAATTCAGAAAATGTATCCTAAACAAAATATGTTTATTATACTAAATCTTATCTTTTCTTTTATCCCTACACCCTCCTCAAGTTAGAGTAGTAGACTTACATGCTAACTTGGACAATTAAACATCAAATCGGGCGCTTGCCTAGTGCCTTGGTGAAGATATCTCACAATCAGGCAAGAAGAAGGACAAAGGAAGGAGCCAAGACACCTTCATTAATAAGATCACGAACGAAACGACAAAGCAAACCCCAATATGCTTGGGACGCTCATTTAAAACAAGATTCTTGGCAATATGTAACGCAGATTAATCACAAAACCAAAGGAATGGCTTTTTGATGATTAACACCCATACTAAGTAACAAAGCTTTCAACTACTTTAACTCACAAGTAATACAGGCCATCGCTCGATATTCTCGCTTCACCAAATGAACGAGAAATTGCATGTTGTTTCTTAGTTTTCCAGAAATAGAGAAGAACAAAAACAAGCATCCTCACAAAGAGCGACGAGCGAGACAAGCCGCTCAACTGAGTTACACCATCCCCGAAGAGTTCAATCACTCTCAAGACATGTCAAATTTCGTCTATGCGCAGGTTTTCAAATAGTGTTATGCTGAGCGCAACTCTTCCCCAATGTGCGCTCGCGTGAGTACTTTTGTAAAAATTGAGACAAGATATGCATGCAGTACGACAAATCGTGGCGAGTGACAACCACATAAAGTCAACGCCGACCAGCGCGCCTATATGCCAGATCCGAGTATAGGCGTCGCGTTCGTACCTCAAGATTATGATTTTGTCTCCATTTGGGAGATCACAAGGTTTGGCACCCAGTAAGCCACACTCAAAAATAATATCTAAGGCATATTTTTGCCGACACAAAAATGTATCTTCCTAGTATCGCTGGCAACTTCACTGCCAAAAAGTATTTTAGGCAAATTCCCAAGATCCTTCATTTTAAAACAATGGGGCTACTAAGATATGCTTCGAACAACTTAAGAGGAGCAAATTGTTCCCAGAGAGATAATTAAATCATCAACATACACAAGGACATTAAGCCGCACAAAGACCTAGGGTGTAGGTGAAGAGAGAGTAGTCGAGTAAGATGTAGAAAATCATTCCCTTTTTGGGCGTGAACAAATTACGCAAACCAACACCTGGGAGCCCGTCTTGTGACCATATACAAGATTTCCTCGAAGACGACAAACCAAATTTGGATCGGGTGTCTCAAACCTAGGAGGAAGTTTCATATATACTTTTCATCAAGATCGCCATTCGAAAAGCATTAAGAACATCCATATGACGAAGTTCCTAATTTTTAAAGGCAACAATAGCAAGAAAAGCACGTTCCGTAGTCATTATTTGCCACAGAGCAAAAGTCTCATTATAATCAACTTCAAACTCTCCCGATGATTACCACGAACAAACCAAGCGTGTGACTCAAGACGTTCAACCTTATTAGTAGATAAAAAATTTGTTCCGATACACCTAATGACTCGCCCAAGGCCTGTTTACCAGAGGAAGAGGCTTTAATGTCCATGTGCCATTTTCTTCCAAAGCACATATTTCATCACGCCTCTCCTTCATGATTCATTTCTTCCTTATGGGTGAGCAAGGATCTCTCTCGCCAGAATCAGTTAGCCAAAAATACGATAATTTACGTAGTAATTGTCACAATTCTATGTAATGCACAGGATAAGGAGCACTTCGAGGAAGCCAAGTGAGCGACGGTGGAGTAGAGTAGATGGAATTTTTGTAGTGATGGAGCATGTGACACAATCATGTAACTGCACCGGGAAGGGAATTTCTCCCCTTAGATCACGGCCTGGGTGCATGCCTAAGGGACCAAAGCAGGCCCAACAACTAAGCAGCACAGAGCTACAGGGACATGCCCGCAGAGGGAGCAAGAGCCAACTAGGGGTCATTTCGCGGCGGGAAGGAGAATGGGCCGGCTGGGGGGTGAAGGCCCCGATGTGGTAGGGGAGGCGCGGTGAGGCGCTGCCCGTGAGGCGCCGAGGGTAAGGTGAAGACCCAGACAGGGCCTGTGGCGGGGATATATGGGGACGTGGGTCGGCAGAGAGAAAGTGCCCACGCGGTGCCAGGTGGGCGGGCTCGGATGGGCTTAGCTGTTGGTGGATTGTGGGATTCGACCTGATCGGGAGACGGGCAAATACTCACCAAAATCATATTTGAGGCACAAGTGTCATGGGAGAAATATTAGTTTCTCTGGCACATCTATAGGAAAACTTCTTCAAAGAATCTCACATCCTGCAGAAACAAAAAAATTCCTTAGAACTCCAAATTAAACAATCGCCAACCTTCTACCATCAGCCCATGAAGATGCACTTTCTACTTCTGCATACAAATTTATCACCCTTAGTTTTCAGATTATGTGCAAGCATAAACATCCAAAAGTTCTAATGTGCTCATAACTTCGTGGTTTTTCAAAGAGAAGCTCAAGCGGGGTTTCATGTGAAGAATGGAAGGAGGAGCGCATTAATAAGGTGAGTGAAGCAAAGTAGCGACACTTTCCCCCAAAAATGAATAAGTTGATGGGCTTGAAAGCGCATGTCACGAGTAACATTTAAAATATGTTCATGTTTTCTTTCAACAAGACCATTTTGTTCGTGTGTCCCCAAACAATAAGCCTCAAATAAAACACCTAGTATATGCATAAATAATCAAGGAGACACTGAATCTCATTACCATTATCACTTTCCACTATCTTAATGGTTTGGGAGAATCGGACGATCAACCATAGCAACGAAGGACATATATATGCGAAATACCTCAGCTTTATCAATAATAAGTAAATCCATGCAAATTTCTAGAAAAATCATCAACAATGGTTAAAAATAACGAGCACCACAAGATGAAACATGGTCTCGGAAGTGACCCCATAGTCTCAATGAATCGCCTCAAAAAATCCTACTTGCTTTATTAATACTTAAAGGAAAACTATCACGAGGATGCTTAGCACGAAAACAAATTTCACATCCTTTATTTAAACTACCTTACAATCTGAAATGTGAGGGAGTAATTTGACGACCTTTTTGAGGCACCCATGCGATCGTGCCATATCTCCAATGTGTAGAAGCAGATCCAAAAGTAAGATCAACATGTTAAAATGCAATCCACGACATCAAATTAGTAAAGTCCGTCTCCTAATTCCCGTGCCAATCATCCTTCCTCGTCGGGTCTTCAGATAAAGACAAGAAGATGTGTTAATTGGACAAAATACTCGTAAAAATACCGGAGCCCTGGGAATCCGAAAGGCGTATTACAATTCAACGTGGAACATAAAGAACATTATGAAGACGTGATGGCACGAGATAAGCAAACGGCTTCTGCTCGAGGTAGCAAGGTATAATCGTAGCGCCATTAGGAAGACTTTCTATGACAATCGAAAATATTAGTAATTTCAATCAACCATGAAGAGTTATCATGATACGGTGTGTATCACCCCCCCCGCCAATAATCTCGTAAATTATCGAGAAACTTATTACTCGTGCGATCGTCGAGAATTTTGGATTTACCAAGAAGAAAGCCGCAAGATACGCATACCATTGATCAGAAGTGAAAATAGGAGGCTTCATCTCCGCATTGTGGCCAGCCAGATTGATTAGATGATTAGAGCCACTAGGGCCACGAGACGAAGTGGCATTTGTGGCAGGGGAGAGTCGACTCCTGACCCGAGCGGGAGCGCACGCGGCGCTTAGTCGCGAGCAAGCAGGCAGGTGGAACCGAGCCACCGAGAGCAAGGCGCCACCGCTCTCTGAGCCACCAATCCGGTGGCTTGATCTCGAAGCACATGGAGAGATCATGGTCTTGTTTATGGCAATGGGAACACACAAACCGGCGTTCTTCCTATTGGGAAAGAAAAGTTCTACTATTAGAGGTACGGGATCGAAGTGCCAAAGCCAAGAGCGTCATTCAGGCGCGACAAAGAGAGGGGAAGCAAGCCGAGACGAAGACGTTCGACCTAATAAGGAGGTGATAGGCCCGATCCGGGGTAGGAAGGGTGATCTTGAGTCAATATTTTTTTTCGAGTCTAGTGAAATAATTTGGGTCCGTGACCCATCAAAAACTCGAAGTGGTCGTCGACAAATGATAAGAGAAGTCTACTCTAGGGATAACATGCCGATCTTCCCCATAAGTTCACATCAAGGAAGGTTTGGCACCTGATGCTCCTCCGTCCTTTTTGGGGCTGTAGTATGTTCCAAAGGGCCTGGGTTGTTCGCCCATTAAGCGGTACATGAGTTGGATTCGGGAACGTCGGCGAGCCAGGTCCGGTCCATATCCGATTTGGGCTCTTCGACTACGGCGACCCTCCGGCTTGAGCATCTTTATCAATCTATGAAAATAAAGTTTCACTTTTTTTTCGTCTCATTGGATTTTTTGCCGAAATCTCGTAATACGAGCCACCATGCATGAGCAAAACAGCATGTCAAGGGTCTCAAGCTTATGAGGAGTCCACTCTCCGTCTGAGACTTCTCATGCAAGGTTTTCTTATCTAAGCTTCCTCCCCGCACATTAGCTCTATTCATCGTGTGGATGGATTCAACCCCGCCGTGCCACGAAATGATCGAGAACTAGGACGGGATCGAAAATGAATATTTTTTCTTTGTATTCAATAATTATTGTACGACCGCATAACTCAGTGAGGAAGGGCGCCAACTAGGAGGGTCCTTTGGGCAGATGACTTGTTGGGCCGTCCTAAAGTGACTTCATTGGGAAAAAGAACTTGAATAACTTCATTTTTGAAGGAAAAACCCATTTTCTATCGGATGTGCTATGTCATTTACAACCTCGGGCGTATTCGGATGCTTGAAGGCCCTATGGACTCGTATTTATTTAGAAAGATTCTTCTTTATTGATGGTGATCGGTCATGGTATCCTTCATGTTGCTTCGTCAAACCCAAGCGATTTCGTGTTGCTTTTCCTTCGGGCCTTCTAAGCCCGATCGACTCGACTATTTTCCCAGCCCCTTCGGTCTCTCACTTCGTTTCGGCCTCTTCTTTTCTACCCTCGTGAATAAAGACACTCGATCGGCTCGACTTTCCCCAGTCCTACCACCGACCCTTCTATCTTCCTGCTCTGGATTTTTTATGTTGTTTCCGTTTCGTTTGGGTCGAATTTGAGGAAGAAAAGAATTAATGAATGTCTGCTTTTTAAAATGTATAATAATACCAACCTACTCTGGTGCGAAAGCCCAGGGAGTCTCCATAGTGGACTTACCGAACTAAAATAAGATCTCGGATTCATCTCTTGATATCCTAATTTACCATATATCATAACAATCATTCAGCAGCCGAATTCGAACTACAAAGTGATTTAACCGTACTCGCGTCACTCCTGGCCCCTCGCCCCTAATCGTGGTCTCCCCATTTCCTTTTAACTAACTTGTCCTTCCTTTCTTTTCTCGGTAGCGTTTACGCTGCGCTTTTGGGTCCGCGAAAAATGGATAAAGAAAGGATATATATACGTACTTGATTCTCGAATAAATTCATTCTCGCACGTCATTTATAAGCACGTGAGTACATGCTTCAAAGTCATAACGGAAGGCCTAGACTTCTCAAATGCTGAGGTTGTTTTCTTCTCAATCAAATGAAAGGTCAGCTTCTTGGATCTTTTAGTAAATTGAGGAAGCTGAACAAGAAATATTCACTGGGATTAGGGTTCACGAGAAGGGTTTAGGCAACGAGTTCATTGCTCAATTTAAGCTTTTATAGCCCCTACGCTAAGTCAAGCTACAAATGAAAAGAGAAGTCAGTTGGGCATGGGCATCCTCACGACGCTATTCAGTTATTTGGGGATGGAATCCCACTCGTACAACACGAGAATTGAGTATGGGGTCCATCTACGTCAGGGGTTATCCCCGTATCAGCCATTGTGCTTAGGAAGAGGCCGCCTCCTGAAAAGCCATCTCTCTTAGTATCATTCAAATGCGAATATAGGCCGATTGAAGCGTAAAAGTGAAATAATATAATGAGAAGGATTCGAGATAAAAGGGATTAGTCCAGTTAGTCTTTTCCCGGTCGTGGGCGGCCATTTGATTGGGATCTTTACAAAAAGCTTTCTAACGTTCTTAAGATTTATACTCTATAAAATGAAGAGTTCTAAACCTTTAACAAGTCTTTGCGTACAACACTATGTCGCAGGCTTAGCCGGTTCCTTTCTGTTAAAGCTCATTCTTTGATGTTAAAATTCAGAAATCTCATTGTCACCCCACCCATCCTCGGTCGGCATCCTACTCTCGAAGGGTTGAGATTACAAGAAGATCCGCTGAAAACCGTATGGGTCCTGGAGCGATCTCCTGATATTGGGTACATGTTGTCAAATGAGGTCGAATACTTTAGGAAATAAGCGGCAGTTGCCAAAAATATACCCCGAAGGGCCTTATCGCAATAAGCACATAAAAATGCCTATAAGAACTGAATTCATTATTTCGGAGATAAGAATGTAGAATTTAAGGAAATGGATCTTTTGGATAAAAACAAATGGAAGTTTTTTTTTTTAAAACAATATTTTTTTTTTTTTTTATTTTTCACGATTAGTAAATTGGCGTAAGCACTTCATTCGTCTCACTTAAAAGAAGACCCAAACCTCCCAGACAAGAGTTGAGTCTCATCGAGCCTAGAAGAAAGGCGGAGACTCCCATTTGCCATCTCTTTACCTTCAAGGTTGCTTGTAAAATAGCTTAGCGGAACTATGGAGACTTTTCAAGGATCTTCTTTTTGGTAGAATCCAAACCCTTCATTCTTTTTCTCAAGTATCTTCGTCTTCCCCCGCCTTCTCTTTGATTCCGCAGCAGGTCTTTCTTTCATAAGCTTCTCACTTAAGCGATTACATGCCCCTCCAACAAATAAGATCTTTATCTGCGTATGCATTGTTTGAAGCATGGTGGATTTTTGTTGGTGGGAAGAGTCTGACCATCCCAGTCTAGCAGTAACGCCAGGTACACGAGATAATAGGGTTCATGGTGATGTAACCCAACTTTTGCCCCAATAATTCTATTTGCTTGCATAATATTAATAAATAGACATGGATTTGGTTTGCTCATACTTTTGCAATGGAGCGTGAATTTGTTGAATTGGGGGCCATTCCAATGGCAACACGAACTTTTACAGGAGTCCCATAATATCTTGGCATCTCTCGTTGGTGAGCGTAATTGACCTCTCCGATTATAGTGTTCATATAAGCCATGAAATTAACAGGCGTGAATAGTGGTCCAATTCAAGGGGTGCAAGGCCTTCTCAGAGGAGAAGTGATAATACCGTCCCAAAAATACAAACTTTTGGTGAGCTTGAAAGCGGTTTTCAATATCACCAATTGCTCAATCATCGTAGTCGCTAGACGGCAAAAGGCAAAGTAGGAGTAATAAGTTGTGGGACAATCTTGGGAGCCAAGATAATATGGAGAACTGGTTCCATTTTTAGGAGCATTGTTGGGAGGTGCCTCACCACGCGGTCGTGGTGGTGTGGTCGACACAAAAAAAGAAAAAAAAGTTTTTTTTCTAGGATTTGGTACCAATTTTAGTTTGTTATGTTACCATGTCAAGATTATCAATGATGCTAAAAAAGATTATGAATGTATTATTATTATTATTCAATCTATGTATTTATAGTACAAAGTATCCTAATATATATGCTAGAACTAGGAAAACATATCCTAAACAAAATATATTTATTATACTAAATCTTATCTTTATCCCCACATATTTTGAGCTTCATGAATAATCATGAGATACCCTAACTTCTTATGTGTCTTTCCAAAATTTCATCTCGCGATTGAGGGAAGAATAGTTTGGTAGAAATCCGATCCGCCAGCAAAAGTCGGGTGTCAATAATTTTTAGTAGTGCCTAATTGTCTGTCGTTACTCTATGAATTCCCTGACAACTGAATTAATAGGAAAAAAAAACATTCTATTCCATTTATCTAGTTGTTAATCAAGTTTTGAAATCTTGCAGGACACTTTTTTCACTAACTTCTCATCATTGTTTCCAACTTTAAGTTTCCTAGAGCAAAAGAGGAGTCCCAAATATTATTTGAAAGGCAGCTACCAACAGTAAACCTAGAGGCCTTAGTTATTCTAGTGATTTCTTCATTATCCATGTTGGAGTAGTACCAGTTGATATAATTTACTATTAACGAAATATCATCCTGAAAAACTCATGTTTAACTTATAACATCTTAAACATGTACAATAAATTTATTTTATTATGAAGATTATTTATCCTCTCTTTTACGCTTTGTTTCGATACGGAATATAAGAGGAAATGGAAGGGATAAAGGAGGAAGGGAAAGGGGGAAAAGATAGGGGCTGCATTTTATCCTCCAAATCCATCAATTTTGGAGGTATGGTTATTTATTAATGAGGTAGGGAAAATGGATCCTTCCCTCTCCCTCCTTCCTTCCCTTAATCCCCTTATCCATACAAGGGAAAGTGTCATGCGTTCCTTTTATTACCTACAAGTTTTAAACAAGGTAGAATGTTTTGAAAATAAAAAAAAATCCTAAAATAGGAAAAAAATCTCCTATTTCACTTATCTATACAAATATATTAAAAGGTGTTACTATCAAAGGAATGGTGTCACGCAAGGACTTTCCCAATATATGTGCTTTATGTGACACTCTTCGAACAGCTAACACACATGTTTATGATCACATTTTAAAATTATTAACAATGTGTACCTACCATGAATCGAACTAGATGACATTTGAAATGAAGCTGGGAGGTTTAATCACCAATCCACTACAATTTTAATGTTTGATGTTTCAAAGTAAAACATAATAAAGTCTTATAATTATAACTATAAAAGCATAGACAAACTTTTTATCTCTAACACTTTTATTAAGGTAATAACATTCTCTTACCCCAATTTCATTGAAATTGTTATCTTTATCCTCAATTCCTTAGAAATTTTTTTTAATACAACTTATTATGCTATAACGTCCATTTTCCATTTTCGTACTAGACAAAAATTACAAAAACTAATACAAATATACAATCAATTATGAAATTTATGAATAATAATATATTTGATAATTGAACCCTAACCCAGGGCACCGTCCGGCCAAAATACTAGTTTGTACTCTATTACTTGTGCCTTCAATCTTTATTGATTGATGCCAATTAAACTTTGCATTAGTTTTAAAATACGGTTTTTTGACTAGATAGCCCCGACAAATCAGATTATTCAACTATATACCCCGTTGTTTCAAAATTTACCATATATCTCTAAGTTTCTTGAAACTTTCACCAATTGCCCTTTTCCTTAGCGGCGTTAGGTCTCCGTTAGTCAAAAACTTATTCCACCATATACCTTTTAGATGTAACTGCTAGATTCTCAATTTAATAAAAACTAGTTGTGGGTTATTTTGTTTATATTTACATCGGTCTTTTCAAGTGCTTATCATCTCCTTTTTTTTTTTACCTCAGTTCTTTACTCCATCCTAATAAGTTCACGATCTAAAAGCTCCTCCTCGGCTCCTTGAATTTGCATATGTTAGGGTCCCTAACTCCCTCTTGGCAGTTAACTTAAGAAAATTTTAATCTGAAACTCGAAGACAACTTCACATCCTAATAGGCTATACTTACAAGCGCGATGCTTGCAACAATAATTTCAAATGGTGCAAAAAAAAACATTTAAGCGAGAATCCCAATATTCAACAAGAATATAGGAGCATGAGGCCGAGACCTTGGATTTAGGACGGAACAAAGGGAAGAAAGCGAGATATGGAGAAGGAAGAGGAAAATACGAAGTGGCCGAGGTGAGAAAGAAGCGGAAGCAAGCAACGGGAGAAAAATTAAAACAACAACAAAAATTAATAGAAAATAGCAATAAGTACGATTATTCATGTTTGTGCTGCTCATATTTATAATCTTAGCAGTGAACCACATTTCAAATATATGGTGTAAAACTCTTCTAGCTGTTTCTTTACAATAGTAGTTTGGCCTCTTGGTCTCCATCATTGCAGTATTTTTGCTGCTTCATTACATGCACAAAAAAAAAAATAGTACTAATTGCATTTCTAAGTAACAGCTTTACAAAAGTTATACCACAGTCTAAGCTGAAAATATAAGCAAAAGGAGATGAAGCTCATCTAAATTCTTCTTAGCTTTCTTGGAATTTGCTTGGCTTGTGGAAGCACCATGTGGCTTTGAATTCTTCTTGGCTTTTTAGGATTTGCATGGTTGGTGAAACACCATCTGCCTTTGAATTCTTTTTGGATTTTTTTATGGTTTGCTTGGCTGGTGAAGCACCATCTGCCTTTCTCTTGCTCCCACTTTCCCTTGCCTTTATCAGTTCAATAAATTCTATAATTGTGCTTGAAACTACTTTGCATTTTTGCACCTTACTAAGTTGTGCCTCTTTCCTTTCTTTAGCTTCAGTGGGCCATGTTGTTTCTCTTGCTTGGGAGGTCCACGCCGACTCCTCTGGTTTGATATCCAGAACAATATTTGGTAGATTGAATTGGGCCACTAACTAGGGTGCATGTGAATATGGTCATATGTGTTGTAATGTTGCTGTCGAGTAAGGGACTCACAAAATATGCGAACAAGTGTTTAGTTGAATGTCATCCTCGAGCATGTTTGCAAGGGATACCTAAACCTTGCCATCTCCTACCACCCACATTTATAAGTAGATAACTTTATGGGGAAGTTAGCATTACCATCTCTCACCTTATCTCTAAACCACAGATGTGGCATAACAAAATCTAGACTCACATATTGTTTCAAAAACCCTCTTAGCCTAGTCTATTAGTTCAGTTGGTTCTATGTCAATTGCTTTATTAAATCTAGCTCTAGTCCTTTTCATGCCAAGTTCTAATTGCTATGGGATAACATGAGATAACAAGTTTAAAGCATTGAAGTGAGAAGTTAAAAGCATATAAAACAGGACACAACAAACTTTAAACATACCTTCAAGTAGTGTCAATACATGCAAGTCCTTAGTATGGCTTGGTGCATGCATTGAAGCTTTCCATAAAATGTTTGGTATTGTCATCACAACAAACATACTCGCTATGTAACCGAACATAGATCGTGGACCATTGCTCTGTGCACTTTCTAGATACTCTACAACTTTAGGATTATACTTATATATCTTCTCCATATATTGATTTGATGTATACATATTGGTTGTATGCATTTGTTGATTTCCGAAAAGTTTGGAAAAGAGACGTCCCATTGAAGCTACCGGTCTTACACTGATGTAGAGGTGTTGGCAACAAATTCTTATTGTTGCATCACCAGAGAAAACTACATATAAAAGGCTGTTTTAACACCTTAAAAAATGAAGAAGTTAGCTATCAAATATATAAATGAAATTATAAGTGAGAGTTATTTTACACTCATCGATTAGTGTCCGGTCATTCCTATTGCAATTATAAGTTGAAATATTATTTTCAAATTTTTGAAGAATGAAGTCCATGAATCATTGCTCGAGTTGGTACAATTCCATATGCAATGACAAATGTCGGATTGTTGCCATCGATGGTCACTACTGTTACGGAATTCCTTTAGTACTTACCAAGTGAGTTTCATCAATCCCTATTATGGGTCTCCAACCGCTAAGGAAACCCTTCATCCGAGCACTAAATGTGAAGAAATATGCTTTGAACTTTGGCTCAAGCATTTGCAGTGTCCCTTGGCATCATAGGATTAGCCTCATTAAACACTAGAGGAAAAAAGACCAAGGGTTGCGGTCAAAAGTGGCCTCATTACGACCTTTACCACAATGATGTTGTCCATAGATCAAATTATTTCGTGGATTGGATTGCACTTGATTGTCTAAGGCTCCATTGCGTGTGCTCGAGGTTGAAGTTTGTATAAATGTATCGCCATGCTATTAAGTATATTGGTTTAAATTCTTTTCTTTATAAGAGGTGTAGGGCTGCGTTTTACCGCAGCCGTTGGCCTATCAACCCGTAACATTTTTGAAGGACACTTTGTTGGCCGACCGCGCTTAACAATAAAGAGAATTTGCAATTTTTGTGAAAAACCGCCTTTGTGACCCAAAAAAAAAAATCTTTTGCATTTTAGTTCTAAATAATCCCTAACACGACTTATACATAAAAGTATCATTTTTCATTTTAAATTATGTTATCTATACATATATATGTGAAATATGACCTAATTACTTCTTGTGTCAAAAATAGACAAAGTGATAATAAGCCAAGGATTGCAGTAACAAGATCCAATAACTCCATGTTGACAGAAGACCATCACCTCTGAATCTACAGTAAACAACACTATTAATAGCCGACATCTATGCGATGGACATGGTCAGAGTGCTTTGAACAAGTTCACTATGTACCTTATTTGGGGAGGGGGTAATTCACCTGAATTCTTTCTTCAAGAATATTAAGGTCGTATATAGCTGCAGCACTAGCACTAGCCATTGCCCCTGTTTCTCTTTCACACTCTGAAGCTACAATCTGGGTCTTGAAGATGCAAAATGAGCATTAGAACACCTTCAACCTTATATCAGTACAAAGTCCATAAAAGCTCTTGAGTACCACCTGTGCAGCACCAGCAGTGTCATCGGTATTGATTCTAGTAAGACCCAAACTGCTAAGTCTCTTTTCACACTGATCAAGTGCCTACAAGAAAAGAACATTCACTGATTGAACTTTGAAGAATGCATTACTAATGATGCCCTGGGAAAAATTTAGTACACAACTTTCAAAATAGTAGCAAAAGTATCATTTCTACCGTTTTTTTTTCTGTGCTAGTTATGGAGAAATAGAAAACTACTCACCTGGGGATGACTGAATACATGCTAAAGATCCTCTTTTCTGATCCCAGTAAACCCATCAGACATTGGTTAACATCTAACTGAACCTCGCTCACTATATGCAGCCTATGCCGGAGGAGTAAATCACGGTGGATACTACCAGCCACAGAATTCTCGATTGGTATAACTGCTCTGTCCACTAACCATTTTCAGGACCTCCATTAAGAGTTCTTTTTTACTTGCATTAATTTTAGGACCTCCATGGTCTTGATCACAGAAAAGGAGTGTAAATAGAAGGTAGCAACCTTAATAATGTGCTCTCTTTCAACAAGAATGATATATCTTTTAATCATAAGCGAGCTGATCAAATTAAGTTCTGCTGTTGGGCACTTGACCAAGCTACAAATCAAAAGTTGGAACTAGAAGAAAGCACCATATTTCCAACAACTTACCCTTTACTAAAAATAATGCATGTCTTTCACTTCTACATCTCCGGCACTCACTACCAGATTCTTAAAGCCCATGTGAATCCCTCGGCTCCCTTTATCCCTTGCCCAGAAAGAAAAAAAATGAAAGCATTTTGGAGCAGTTTGTTTAACAAAGGAGTAGACAGAAAGCTGAAATAGTTGAGGCGGTTGTTGATTAGAAAGTGGACCTTTAGTCTTAACTTTAGAGCAAATAATGCTTACAAATCTCGTTATAGAACATTTGAAGACCTCTATTGGTTTGGTTTGGAAGGTGTTATTCTGTTTTTCGGACACGTATAATTATGGAAGGTAGACTCTACCCTTTTTTTGGTAAAATGTAAGAAATTATATTACAAAAACTCATGAAAGAGCCACCAACCAACAATACAAACATCCTCACAAGCAATATTTGTGAGAAACAAACAAACCATCACAAAACAACAAGCTCAAAGACACCTACCTTCTAAGTGACTCGCAGCCAATCGTTATACTTACAGACCACCTATCATTGACAAGAGAATTAACTCTAACAAGAGTATCATCTTGGATACACTTCCAACTCTACTAGGCAAATGTAACAACATCATTCCACAAACAGTGATTTCTCGCTTTCCATACATAATAAACAGTAGCTGCTAAAGCCGCATAATGGACTTTTTGCTACTTTTGGTTCCTGGAACTACGCCCCCATTTCTTCCATGCTGTATACACACTCATCATTGCTTACTCTAATCATGCGACCATTGCATTACTTGAGTGCATACACTTCCGCTGAAAGGACATCTAAAGAACAAGTGTACACATTTATCTTGGCCATGATCACAAGCAAACACTTGCTATCTTGACAAATACCCTCTTTGCCATGCCCTATCCCTTGTTCTACGTCTCCCCAAGCCACCAACCAAGAGATGAAAGAATGTTTCGGCACATTCGAGAGAATTCCAAAACCCAAAACCGCCAACTCAACCTTCAAGCAAAAAATCGACCCTTTATCCAAGTATAACCATCCTTTAATACAGTATGCCTTAGCATCATTTCTCCAACGATTGTTCCCCGCAAATTATAAGCAAGTTGCGTATCATCCCTCACTTTACATATACCTTTCCGATCTGTCAACGAGCGGAACCTGGGAGCCTCCCACCCCACCATCTCCTCCCTTTATAAACATTGCACCCATTTGATCCACAAAAATATCATCCTTCTAAGAAACCTGCCACACCAATTTACCGACAAGCAAATAAACATTCGATGCTTTGCAATCCCCGATTCCCGACCCTCCAGTCTTCCTAGGCAAACACACCGAAGACCAAGCAACCGAGGCTCTGCTCAAGTCAACTTTACCTTCCCATAAAAAAGCTCTACAGATCTGAGTGATTGTATTTGCACACTTTTAGGCAACAAAAAAATTTGGGGCAGTAAATTGTGTAAGCTCTAAGCACCCAATTCACTAAAACAACTCTCACTAGTGGAAAAACGCTAAATGTCACAAAGAAAACCGTTGCGGTCCTTAAGAATACCGCTGTAAATTGTCGTAGAATTTTGGGGAAAAGGGGGAACATAAACCGTCGCGGTCTATAGAAAACCGAAACGGTTAGTCAAAAAGCAGGCGTCTGCGCTATTTGTTAGATTCGCGGTTTCAAACCCATAGCTTTTATTTTGGTTTTTTTTTTCCTAAATCCCGCGTGAAATTGGTCGAGTTGATTACAATTTTGTGCGAACACTCCACTGCACTCCCTCCTTCTTTAGGTTCGAAGTTTGAACTCCCTCCTTCCTTCTCAATTTCCTCCACGCACCACCGCCGCACCTCTACCGCCGCACCCTCCACGCTTCATCAACAACAAACCCTAGAAGCTCCTCCTTTCTTTTCATCAACAAAAGCCATTCCGGGCGTCCTCCTCTCTGTACTACGCATCTCTTGCGTCCCCTCCCCGCATGTCCACCGCCCGCACCTCCACCGTGCCCCTTAACACCTACATTCCTCCTCCTGTACTTAGGTACCTAAAATTTCTCTAACTTTACTTAATCTCATATTTAAGCTTTAAGTTTTATAATTAATTGTAGTTTTATGAATAATTATCAGTGAAATTAGGTTTATATTATAGTTAAAGGTTGTAAATTTGATTGATTGAGCTTCTATTCGATTTTTATTTAAAGTAGTTAGTTTTGATTTTTAGGTTACAAAACTGAGGGTCTTTGTTGTGGTTGTTGTTGTAGTTGTAGTGGTTGTAGTTGTTGTTGTAGTTGTAGTTGTTGTAGTTGTTGTTGTTGTTGTTGTTGTTGTAGTAGTACTTATTAACTAGTTATTTTTGAACTAACAAAGTATAACGTTGAATATGATTATTTGGTTTAGCTATTTAATTAGTTTAGTTTAGCTTAGTTTGGTTTAGTGTTGTTTAATTTGCTAATTTATACTAATCTTAACTTTATACTTTTGTTGTTGATTATTGAAGCTAGCTAGTGACCGAGTGTTGAGCTTGATTTCTCTATTGACAACCTTTACATTGGTATGTTATCACTATATTTAACTTTCTTTCACTTAGTAAATTGGTTTATATGTGCAAATGTGTATATATTTATCGTTGAATTGAGATTAGATGTAAAATGTTTTGTTGTTTTTAAAAACCTATGTTTGCATCATCATATCATATGCCTAGATACCCGTTCGAGACTTACTCATTGGGAGTAAGTCTTCAATAGTCCTCGTTTGGAATTTCTTAGATGTTTATCTCATTTTAGTGGTGAATGTATGTCTTTAGTTCGATCCTAGAGAGGAAAATCTTGGTACGATCGTTTCCCTACTTTTGTTCTCAGGTACATATGTAGATATAAATAAATTTATATCTACATCGTGTACTTGGAGAACCGTAGGGAAATCTTTCTGAGTTTCCGTAGATTCGAACCCGAAGGCATACATTCACTAGTGAGATTAGACATCTAAGGATGGGGTTAGGTTGGAGTGATAAGGACCCTTTGAAAGCATGCCTAATTTCATTAAATTTATATAATTGTGTATAAACTCTAATAATGTAGTGAAATTCGTCATTGACATTGGGTCCTTGTTGCTTGTGTTTAATTTGAGCTAGGTTTCGTTGAAATGAATCGTGCATGGATGTATGGTAGTCGTGACACGTGTGAATTACGTGGATGGGGTCTTTGAATTTTTGTGATGCTGCATTAAGTCATCGAGGTTGCAAAGGGAACCGAGGGGTTTTATTGTCCTTGTGTTGATTGTGGTAATGTGAGCATCGTTAGTGGCATCGAGTCGGCTTAGGAGCATGTCTTTCGTCACGGGTTTAAACAAGACTACTAGTGTATGGGTTTGGCACGGTGAGGAGGTATGTATATGATACGCTCAAGTTACACGTAGTATTTACGTTACTTTGGGTGCACTTTGCTAAGAGTTTGATTTGTAATTGTTAACATTCGAGATCTATTTAACTCTTAGCGGAAGTTCGGAGTTTTGGTGAGATAAGTTGTGTTAATGTCATGTATTCCGAGCTTCCAAGGTGAAGTGCATTTGAGCCGAGCAAAGTACTAAGCATCCCCGCCAAGCCCAAGCATCACCGCGCACCCCGGGCATCACCGCAAGCCTAAGCATCACCACAAGCTCGCCAGCCCGGGCTCTCGCGAGCACGCATGCACAGCCTCGCCCCAACAGCACCGGCAACAAGCAAGGCCCGCCCGCATCATCGCCCAGGCTCGTGCAGTCTCGCGCGTGCTCGATGCCCGCCTCTCGCACATGCTCTGCAGCCAGGGCCGGTGGCAGCTCGCACCCCTCGAGCTAGGTGGCACCTCGCGACTCCGCTCGTCGCGAGGGTGCGAGGTCCCTCGCACCTCGCGCGACCTCTCGGCCTGCCCCGCCTCTTCGGCTCGTGTCAGAGGCGCTGACACTTCGCACGGTGCGACCTCACCGCACCTCGCGACCCCTAGGTCGGTGTAATTGTCGCTGATTTTTGAGCTTTAGTATAAATACTAAACTTGTTTTGGACCTAGAGGGGGCAAGTGCCCACAAGGAGTAGTGGTGTCCTCAAAACTCCACTCCTCTCTTTTGTCTTCTCTTTTTAGTTTTTATTTTCTAGTTTAGTTTTGTAGATTTCAATTATGGGATTGGCTTATGCTATGCCGATTGTAGCTGGAACAGTTCTTGAACGAGATTAATATGGAGCTTCAAGCATTATTGTGAGATCTTTCCCTCTCTATTTAGTTTCTTTGATCATGGTTTAATTTCTATGCTTCTTTCTATGATTTTTGCATGATTATGCTAGGAACGTTACTAGTTTGATTGTGTAATTGATCTAATGCTAGATTTAAGAATAGAATCTGATTGTTTTATTCTTTTATCATTGGTAGCAAACTAGGAAGTAACTTAGATGCGTGATCGTCTTGGTTATTTCTTGGGGAAATTGAATTAGCTGTTGAATGTTTATCGGCTTGTATGACGTTAGCGGTCCGGTAGTTCTCTGTGTTTATTAACGCTGTTAGTTGAACTTTAGACAGGATCGGACTGGGTTATCCTTTAGTTAGGGTTTTATAGTCACGCCATTCGTGCTATTCCCAACTAGGAATAAGGAGAATGCGAGATTAATTCTCGGCAAATAGATAATCGTGGAAATAATTAGAGTTGAGGTTCGGATCGATAATGAATTGAAGTGGATGTTAATCGGATTCAAGATCTTCCCATATTGATTTCTCATCTTGTTTATATGCTAGTTAGTTGTGGTTTAGTTATAATCCATGACACCCCCTTTATTTATTATTATTAGGTTTCTGGGGCCCTTAGCTTAATCCAGGTTTGAATCACGCTAAGTATTAAACTTGTCACTGTTTCCCAACCAGATGCGACCCTTTACTTCCATTATACTTCCTTAGTGTAAAGAGAAGTAGGAGAAATTTTATCTTTAGTAGGGTGCGGTGCTGTGTGCCATGCAACGCCGCCTAGTATGATGGTCGAAATGCCATTATTACTTGATATGCATGAAGAAGGTGAGTTTGATGTCATTGAGAATGACAACATCGAGGATGAATATGAGGATATTCAAGTAGGAGTAATGATGATGATGAAGGGGATCATATCGAGATGATGGCGGGGGTAGATCATTGTGGCCAAACGGCCTCAAGTATTTTTGAGTGCATGGACAGGGGCATCTCGAAAACCGTTATCCACGGTTGTCTGAGGTACCAAAGATTTGGCGGCCGTGATAACACTCTTTAATATCAAGAGAAGAAAGATAGAGGTATAAGTGACTCTTGTTTCACTTCCTTGTGCAAGCATTTGGTGATATGTTACGGACGTAGCCGAACTACCCAAGTCATTGTGTGCTAAGGGTGATGTGTCCGCCCGGGTTACGATGCAGAGGATACATGCTTGTCCAAGCGATTGTGTGCTATATCGAAATGAATATGAAATATGGATGAGTGTCCTCGATGTGGGAAGTAAAAGACACGGGCGCGCGGGAGTTGATGATAAGAAGATCCTGCCGTGAAAGGTGATGTGGTATCTTGGAATTATACACAGCGATTCGAGCGCATGTTATCAATCAAAAAGATGCTAAGAACTTGAGGTGGCATGCGAGAACAGAAGGGAAAAGGATGGTTTTCTCAGGCTTGTCGTGATTCTCCTGAGTGGAAAGGTATCGACCATTTGTCGCCAAGACCTTGATGCAGGGGCCAGGGAAATTTGAGGGCTTGGCTTCTATGCCCACGGATGGGAATGAACCCATTTGGCAATCTTAGTTCTACTCTCAACATAGTACGTGACCGGTTCTTACAATTATATACAACTTGCCTCCTTGGTTGTGCATGAAAGCACTTAAAATACATCGTATTTGTGATTCTTATTTCGAGGACTGAAGCTTGACACAGAGCAGCATAGATGTCTACCTCGACCACTTGTTGATGATTTGGGGAAAAATGTGGGATGAAGGTTTACATGTAGCCCATGACACACATCTTTGATAGAGTATCACATTGCGTGCGATACTTTTATTCACTCTTAATGACTATCACCACCTTATGGGAACTTGCTCAGGTATAAGAACAAGGAAGCATGCCAGATTTACTGGACGACACATCATCTAAATACATTACTACTTATGCACAAAAGAAGTTTATATGCGCACCAGAAGGTTCCTTCGGCGACGTATCTTATCGTAATAGGCAAGAAAGCATTCGATGAACAGTTAAGGAAGGGAGTTGCTCGTAGATGATTGGTAGTATTGAGTTTGTGATGTCAGAGTATTGAAAGCGATATTCGTCGACAAAGGAGCGAGTGTTGGTGATAAAGGACTTTGGAAAAGGAGTCTATTCAAATGGGAAACTTCCATATTGGGAGATCTAGAGGTTAGACATTGTCTCGAGCGTCGTACACGTAGAAAAATGTATGTGACGCCATTAAGGGACACTTATGAATATTCCACATAAAACGAAAATGATGCTGAAGAGCGGCCCATTCGGAAAGTGAGGGGCTCGGCCGGAACTGGAGCTCAAGAAGGAACCTAAGAAAAGAAAGAAGAAAGATAAAGTATGCGGAAAAGAGGAAAAGGAAAAGGAAAGGAAAGGAACCGGGTTGAAAGAAGAGTCGCTTTGCGGGAATTGAAAAGAAAAGGAAAAACGGTAAAGGATGATGATAGGACCCATTTACCTCGAAGCACTACTCTTTATCCAGGGCGATGAAGCGTCTTTTTGCGAGTGTTTGTACAACATTAAGGTTCAATCGGGGTACTCGCCGAACATGAAAAGATTTGTTACCTTAGACGGTGAGTTAAGAATTATCGAGCATGAAAGTCTGTATTGTCGTATAATGATCATATTCTTCACAAAGTGCAATTCGAAGGGATGTTGCTGAAACCCATGTGAAGGCGTACCATAACGGAAAGTACAATTTGTGTTGCTGTACTATATGTATGCAAAACATTCCAACCCTCGAAGCTTGATGCTTTCCGAGCTAGCGTGATCATGACTTTGTCTTTGAAGTTTGAGATGTACTTCCCTTTGCTTTCTTCGACATTATGGTCCATTTGGTTGTACATCTAGTTAGAGATTAAGCCTATGTGATGCGGTGTTTTGAATTGGTTGCTATCCCTTTGAGGGGACACATGGGCTCTTTGAAGATAAAGTAGGGAATCAGGCGCAGCTCGGAAGGAGAGTATAATTCAGGATTGTGAGTGAAGAGAATTCGATAATGTTTGTGGTTGCAGTTCTTAACTAATGTTGATCTATTGGACTTCCTACATCCTCAAACCTGGCGGAGACTCGCGGGTAAAGAAAATTCCACTTAGCTCCAAAATGATAGGCCCTCTGACCTTGAAAGGCGCATGAGCACACTTATTTGTATTGCGGCGTATGGTATAGGGTGCATGTCCAGTACTTGGATGAACATTTGGAGATTGCGTGACCGAATCCAGGTAAAGGGACTAGAACATTGATGCGATTGCATAATAAGGAGGCTTTTATTGATTGG
This sequence comes from Beta corolliflora, assembly GCA_947648045.1. Taxonomy (NCBI): domain Eukaryota; kingdom Viridiplantae; phylum Streptophyta; class Magnoliopsida; order Caryophyllales; family Amaranthaceae; genus Beta; species Beta corolliflora. Next base: position 26,857 of record CANSZD010003980.1, read on the forward strand.
TTCCATTTAACCTAATGTCGTGAATGGAGATTCCCAATGTTTTCAGAAACTACGAAAGTGGCTAGCATTTGGTCCTCGTGGAAATTTGTGCGCTCTATGAAGGTTATGATGTTAACAGTTATACGTATTGGACGGATAATGTCGAGATCAAAAGTCGAGATCTCTCCGAATAGTGGTGTTTTGGTAGGCATCATCCATCCGGTGTGCGAGTGCCGAAGGCAAGTCTACGATTACATTCTTCGAGATTGTTTATACTATGGGCGAGTTCAAAATATCATGAGAACTTACTACTGCAGTTCCACTTGATGCCACTTATTTCGATCAAAATGGGTTCCCGAGTCTAACCCCGGCGTTACACTAAAGGAAGAGCTGGCCGCCTGTGGATTTACTCGCATAGACTTAGGTCGGTTGCGTGATAGTGAAGAGGCATTGTGCATTGCACCCTCATGGTTAAAGCAAGTATTCCTACGTAGCGGCCCTTCGATAACAAGTGGTCATTGTTATTAAGGAAAAGAAGTATACTCGAAGGTTGGTGATGTTGAGGGTGAGAGAGATGAGCATGATGCGTTCGAAGACACCCGGCCAAGCTCCCGCCATTCCCGGCTCCGATGTCAGCTTTGATGCGGAGTTAGCGACAAGTTACGTGAATGCGAATCGCGAGAAGGGATGATGGTTGTCACTTCAAATGAAGGTGGTAAAAAGTAAACAATAGGAACGGCTTCTTTGTTTTCCAATTAGGCTTTTGGCTTTCTTATGTCATTTTACTTTTTTTTCAACCTTTTAGTTGCATGTGATGTCATGTATAATTCTTATTTGTATATATATATGTATTTATATATATATTCAATCAACTAAACTACGCATGTCATGTCTTGAAACCCATTTGAGTAAGTGAATATCATTTAAGGCCCCATTTCGAACTTTTAAACCCTCAATTAACTTTTAATTTCATCTTTTAAGCCTCATGTTAGGTCATGCTTATTGTTCCTATTAGTATTTCTTTATGTATTTTTAATCAACTAAACTCACTTCACATGTATTGAAACCCATTTTGGGTAAGTGAATGTCATTTCGGAGCGATTTCGGCTTTTCAACCTCGATTAACTAATTTCTTTTTTAGAGCATGTTGAAAGGTTAAGTCTTGTTCTTCCATTCTTCATATACTCCTTATATATGTCTAAATCAACCAAACTGGCTTCACATGTCAGTTGAAACCCATTTGGGTAAGTGAATGTCCATTTAGACTTTATTAGAGTCATAAAGTCGGGTCACATGATTTGAAAGCCAAGATTGGGTAGATGAATGTCGTTAGGGTGTAATTATGGATTGTTTTGGGAGGGTGTGCAAGGGAGTGCGTGCAAGCGAGGTGGGACGGTGAAGAGAGGCAGTGGCTGTGAAGGGTAGGACGGTGAAGGGGACATGCCGGTCCCGAGGAGTGTGCGGGGCGGGGAGGAGTGTGCGGGGGAGCTATGCGGGAGGCGATCAATGGGGAAGTGAAGGGGGCATGCGGGGGCGGTGAAGGGGGCATGCGGGGGCGGTGCGGGGGGGAGTGTGCGATGAGGGTGGGGGTGCATACAGGGAGCGTGGGGCGTGCGGGGGCGGTGGAGGGGAGCCGGTGAAGGAAGTGGGCGTGCGGGCGATGAAAGGGACGTTCGGGGCGTACGGGGCGATGAAAAAAGCTGATGAAGAGGAGCATGCGGGGGCGGTGAAGGGTAGCATGAAGGGGGGTAGGACGGTGAAGGGGCGTAATGCCGGTTCGGGGTGTGCGGCGGGGAAGTGTGCGGGGCGGGGAGTGTGCGGGGGCGTGGGGGCGATCAATGGGGGAGTGAAGGAGGGGGCGGGGGCGGTGAAGGTGGGGTTTGTGCGGAGGGCGGTTCGGGGGAGTGTGCGGTGAGGGTGGGGGGTACGGGGGCGGTGAAGGGGGCCGTGATGGAAGTGGGCGTGCGGGGGCGATGAGGGGCATGCGGGGGCGTGAAGGGGTTGTGCGGGGGCGGTGAAGGTGGGGGAGTGTGCGGTTCGGCGGGGTTGATGTGCGGCGAGGTGGGGGCTGTGCGGGGAAGCGATCATGGGGGCGGTGAAGGGGTGGGGCGATCAAGGGTGGGGAGTGCGGGGGTAGGGGACCGTGCGGGGGTTTCTAATCATATGTTTGTTTTTTTAATCTTACACGTTTCTAATATCGTTTTTAAAATTTCGGGTTTTAAACATGGTCAGAGATGATGTGATTGTGGAGGAAGAAAGCGATGATGATTATGATAAGTCATTGGATGATGATGATGAGTATGATGCGGAGAAGGAGAACGATAAAGGTGACCCGGAAGACATAGCGCATGATGAGGAGGCGCTTGCGTAAAGGGAACCTGAACTTGGTGAAATAAATGACGAGCTAGCAGATAAGGCTCCCCAGTGACACGATGATCCTTGTACTTCATCAGTCATTGTGCCACGAAAAATGCGGGGAAAGAGGTTCTCGTACCAAAACTCCAAGTAAAGTTGCAACAAGAAGCGGAGAGGGAAGGGGTGCGACCAAGGGATTGAATTATAACACACCCCTATGACCCTCGAGTATGATGATATGGGTCGACCTTGTGGTCGATGGCGTAAAAAGTATGGGCGACATTTAGGGTTATGTGTCGCAAGGTGAGCATTTTGGTGGGGTGGAAAGATGTGCCGTGCAATGAAGAAATCATTATGGGAAGACACTTGTGTAAGTTTATTTTGTAACTAAATTACTTTTTTATTTTTTTTGCATTTAGGGGCATGTTAGGTCATATATAGTCCCAAAGGTACATATATAACTATAAGAGTCAATTAAACTCCACTTATATGCTTTGAAACACATTTTGGGTAAATGAAGGCCATTTCGGGTCGATTTTGGCCTTTACACTCCAATTCACTTAGTTTTTTTCATTTAGTCGCATGTTAGGTCATATATAGTCCTAATAGGTACATATATAACTATAAGTCAATTAAACTCCACTTATATGCTTTGAAACACATTTTGGGTAAATGAAGGTCATTTCGGGCGATTTTGGCCTTCACACTCCAATTCACTTAGTTTTTTGCATTTAACCGCATGTTAGGTCATATATAGTCCTAATAGGTACATATATAACTATAAGAGTCAATTAAACTCCACTTATATGCTTTGAAACACATTTTGGGTAAATGAAGGCCATTTCGGGTCGTTTTGGCCTTACACTCCAATTCACTTAGTTTTTGCATTTAGCCGCATGTTAAGTCATATATAGTCCCAATAGGTACATATATAACTATAAGAGTCAATTAAACTCCACTTATATGCTTTGAAATACATTTTGGGTAAATGAAGGCCATTTCGGGTCGATTTTGGCCTTTACACTCCGATTCACTTAGTTTTTCATTTAGCCGCATGTTAGGTCATATATAGTCCTAATAGGTACATATATAACTATAAGAGTCAATTAAACTCTACTTATATGCTTTGAAACACATTTTGGGTAAATGAAGGTCATTTCGGGGCGATTTTGGCCTTTACACTCCAATTCACTTAGTTTTTTTCATTTAGCGCATGTTGGGTCATATATAGTCTTAATAGGTACATATATAACTATAAGAGTCAATTAAACTCCACTTATATGCTTTGAAACACATTTTGGGTAAATGAAGGCCATTACACTTTTCACTATAGCTCATCATTTTGATTCACATAGGCTACGATCCACCACGACACTTATTCCCTCAAATCATGCATAAATAGGTATATTTGTTATTTAAAATGCTAATAAGCATTACACTTTTTACTAATTCCATTCTTTGGCCACTTCTCACATGAAATTAACTTAACTACAGTTCTTTGAAGAAATTTAAGAGCACGGGAAAAATACCTGAATGGAAAGCAATGAAGGTAATACATATTAGTTAAGCTACGTACTTCTTTCTTTTAGCAAAAAACAACTATGTATGTTAATTACATGATTTTTTATGTAATTCTATGATTAGTGTGTCAAACAACTGGGGAACCGAGTGTGGCTACTATGTGTTGAGGTTCATGTTCGATATAGCCTCAAGTTGCAAGGAAGTCGGGGATATTGAAAAGGTATATATATATATACATATAAAACTAATATACGTAGCTTAATTTAAAGTCGATTTTGGCTTCTTAAGCTCAATGCACTTAGTTTTGTTTTCTTTCCGCCTTTAGCGCATGTTAAGTCATATATAGTTCCAATAGGTACATGTATAACTATAAGAGTCGATTAAAGTTCACTCATATGCTTTGAAACCCATTTTGGATAAATGAAGGCCATTTCGAGTCGATTTTGGAATTCGAAGCTCATTTCACTTAGTTTCCCGCATTTAGCCACATGATAGGTCATATATAGTTCCAATAGGTACATATATAACTATAAGAGTCAATTAAAGTTCACTCTTATGCTTTGAAACCCATTTTGGGTAAATGAAGGCCATTTCGGGCGATTTTGGAATCCGGCTCATTTCACTTAGTTTCCCGCATTTAGCCACATGTTAGGTCATATATAGTTCCAATAGGTACATATATAACTATAAGAGTCAATTAAAGTTCACTCATATGCTTTGAAACCCATTTTGGGTAAATGAAGGCCGTTTCGGGCCGATTTTAGCCTTGAAGCTCATTTCACTTAGTTTCCTGCATTTAGCCACATGTTAGGTCATATATAGTTCCAATAGGTACATATATAACTATAAGAGTCAATTATAGTTCACTCGTATGCTTTGAAACCCATTTTGGGTAAATGAAGGCCGTTTCGGGCGATTTTGGCCTTCGAAGCTCATTTCACTTAGTTTCAGGCATTTTGCCACATGTTAGGTCATATATAGTCCCAATAGGTACATATATAACAATAAGAGTCAATTATAGTTCACTCATATGCTTTGAAAGCCATTTTGGGTAAATGAAGACCGTTTCGGGCGATTTTAGCCTTGAAGCTCACTTCACTTGGTTTCCCGCATTTAGCCACATGTTAGGTCATATATAGTTCAATAGGTACATATATAACTATAAGAGTCAATTAAAGTTCACTCATATGCTTTGAAACCCATTTTGGGTAAATGGAAGGCCATTTCGGGCCGATTGTGGAAGTCGAAGGTCATTTCACTTAGTTTCCCGCATTTAGCCACATGTTAGGTCATATATAGTTCCAATAGGTACATATATAACTATAAGAGTCGATTATAGTTCACTCATATGCTTTGAAACCCATTTTGGGTAAATGAAGGCCGTTTGGGTCGATTTTGGTCTTGAAGCTCATTTCACTTAGTTTCCCGCATTTAGCCACATGTTAGGTCATATATAGTTCCAACAGGTAGATATATAACTATAAAAAGTCAATTAAAGTTCACTCATATGCTTTGAAACCCATTTTGGGTAAATGAAGGCCATTTCGGGCCGATTGTGGAATTCGAAGGTCATTTCACTTAGTTTCCCGCATTTAGCCACATGTTAGGTCATATATAGTTCCAATAGGTACATATATAACTATAAGAGTCAATTATAGTTCACTCATATGCTTTGAAACCCATTTTGGGTAAATGAAGGCCGTTTCGGCCGATTTTGGCCTTGAAGCTCATTTCACTTAGTTTCCCGCATTTAGCCACATGTTAGGTCATATATTGTTCCAATAGGTACATATATAACTATAAGAGTCAATTATAGTTCACTCATATGCTTTGAAACCCATTTTGGCTAAATGAAGGCCGTTTCGGGCGATTTTGGCCTTCGGCTCATTTCACTTGGTTTAGGCATTTAGCCACATGTTAGGTCATATATAGTTCCAATAGGTACATATATAACTATAAGAGTCAATTATAGTTCACTCGTATGCTTTGAAACCCATTTTGGGTAAATGAAGGCCGTTTCGGGTCGATTTTAGCCTTAAAGCTCACTTCACTTAATTTCCCGCATTTAGCCACATGTTAGGTCATATATAGTTCCAATAGGTACATATATAACTATAAGAGTCAATTATCTAAGGTCTTACTCAAACTAAAACTGATATTATGTGTGTTTCCTTATGTTTAAGGTATTGACCAAAGGGAGAGTTCTTTCACCACAACGAGATAAACAAGGTTCGGGATTTGCTAGCACACTACCTTACCGGAGTTTGCATGTGAAGATGATGCCGCGACTTTGAGTTTATTTGTTCTTATTGTTCTACTTGTTAGTTATTTAGGTACAACAATATAATTGATGTTTATTTTGGATTTTAGTACTTAATACAACTTCATTTGTAGTACATTCTCCAAATTTTATATTTATATATATATTAATTTGACTTGTATACGACGCGCTTACGGGATTTGTGTCAACTATAGCAAGTTAGATATAATAGAATATTATATATATACAAATATAATATATATATATATATATATATATATACAAATATAATATATATATATATACAAATAATATATATATATATATATATATTATATAACATTAACCGATGCGGTTTACTAAGAAAATCGCATCGGTTAATGTTCCAATGCATACAAAGAGGTTGGCGGCAAAGAACAAACCGCTGCGATTCCCAAGGCAAAACCGCGGCGGTTTTTTCCCGTTAACCGCTGCGGTTTGTTCTTTCTGCTGCGGTTCAACCGCAGCGGTTTCTTTATGGCAATCTGCTAGTCCAACCATTGCGGGCCAAACCGAGCGAGCCGGTTTTAACCGCGGCGGTTGGACTTTATTCCACTAGTGTCTAGCGACATATGACAAATGTCCAGAGCTCCAGCATGTAATTCTCTTCATCATTTTATCCACTAGCATATTACAATCACACTTAGTAAGCTTCCTAGAGGTAATTGGAACTTCAAATATCTAAAAGGAAACTCCCCTCTTTGGAAACCAGTAACTTGAATGATTATGCTTTGCACTTCCTCAGGGCACATTTCTAAAATACACTTGCAATTTTACTTGGACTTGCTTTCCAGCCAGAGGCCTCGGCAAAAGCTTTCATAGTCCTCCTTAACAACACACGGTGAAGTTCACATACCCTTTACAAAAAAAGCATCAAATCATCTACAAGCACCGGATGATTTAAAGACAAACTACCACATCCATGATGGAACTTAAACTCTCTCCTCCTACACATTCTTTGCATCGATCTAGTGAAATACTCCATCACAATAACAAAAAGGAGAGAAGACACAGGTCACCTTGTCTTAACCCTTTTTGACCTTTAAAAAATCCACAAGTACCACCATTGAAGCTCAAAGAATAAGTTGGGAGGTAATACACAACATTATCCGGTCGACAAATTTCAATGGGAATTTTAAGCAAATCGGCCGACTCTTTTATAAAATTCCAAGTGAATAGAATCATATGCTTTCCTCAAATCCACCTTCTTTGTACACTTTGGAGGCGATTTCTCCTTCTATAATGCTTCATGATTCCCAGCATAAGAAGATATTATGCGGAATGACCCTACTTTCTACAAAGGCACTTTGAACTAGGTTGATCAACATAGGCGAATATGTTTTAACCTAGCACAAATCATCTTAGAAATGATTTTGTACGGAACATTGCAACGAGCAATTGCTATATTGAGTTACATCGCATGGGTTGGTCACATTTAGGGATTAAGCATGAAATAGTAGCATTTATTTGCTTAAGGATTCTCCCTGAATGAAAAAACTTCAACAGAGCTTCTGTCACCTCGGGACCAATTCTACTCCAAGCCTTCTTGAAAAAAAACTAGTATACCCATCGGCCTGGAGCTTTGTCATCATCGATATCAAACGAGCTTGCTTAACATCCTCACTAGTGAACTTCAAGCACAACATGTCTTATTGATCTTGATTCAACACTACACCTTCATTCACAATAGCTCGACTAACAGCCTTTACGTCATCATTTTCGGTACCCGACAACCCCGTATACAACGAAAAAGCTTCTTGAAGACCTTCTTTGGTATCAACCCGATCACCATTTTAATTGCGAGTTCATAAATGTGATTGTAGTTTCTTCTTTGTCTAAGACAAGCATGAAAATAGGAGGTATCCGCATCCCCCTTTTAGCAGTCTTGCTTAACCTTGTCGCTTGAAACTCACCTAGCACTATTGACCTTTCATACTCCCGCCTACAATCTTTCTCTCCCGCACAAGAAGGGAACTATTTTGGGGATCGGTCCCCACTTGCATCCGAATATCCCTAAGCTTCTTATAGCGGCATCGGCCTCTTGTTCAATGTTAGCAAACCTGGACCTATTCAACTCTTTCAAGTGCTTTTTCAACCTTTTAAGCTTGTTAACAACTCTATACATGGGCACCCCACTGCACATCCATCGCCACTCTCTATCAACTATATTAATAAACTCATCATCTAAACACCACATATTAAAAAACCTAAAAGATTTAGGCTTAGTAATAACTTGACACTCCATCTTTACCACATAAGGGCTATGATGGAAATACCTTCGGGCATAAAGTTATAACTAGCCCTAGGAAACATCAATTCCCACTCTTCATTAACACAAATCCGATCGATTTTAGAGAAAACCCTATCCAACCCCTCTGTTTGTTTGACTAAGTAAAAAAGGTCCAAGACAAACAAGTATCATGAAGTAAGCAAACCCTCAAACATTCTCTAAATTAATAACCTCTTCCAAGGGAATAAAGGAACCTATTGTCTCATCCGGATTAAGCATATTATTAAAATCTCCCCCGATAATCCAAGCACCGGTAACCTTTGCTCTTACATCTTTGTATCCCACGCCAAAGATCCTCGCCTCTCCATAACCACACTAACACCATACACCATACACCATAGTAAGAAAGAAAGTTTTTATTCGAGCTTTATGATAAATTTTACGGTGAATAAATTGAGCGAAACCTCGATAATATCCACATCAAACTTAGCACGAATCCAACTCAGCCATATTCTCCCCCCTCGATGACACTGATAATTAGTGACCACACTCCAAGAACCACAGACTTTAGGAAAAACTTTTAGAAAATTACAAGCTCTTACTCTAGTCTCCAACATACCAAACAGACCCAATGAATGTTGATTCAGACTGCTTCTCACATCCCCATGTTTATTAGGACTATTCAGTCCTCTCACATTCCAGAAACCTAAGCTATCCATTAGGGTCCTGAACTACCTGGCCAACCTCCTTTCTACTGCAATTCCCTTCCACTTGAGTAGCCGTAGTTATAGGTCTACCCCTGGGTTCTTTGTAATTGTGACCACTGGCTTGACTCCTTACTGCCTTCAGTATTCTTCTGCATCTCCTTTTCATTATTACTAATTTCTCTCCCTGTAGCCCTGTCCACCTCCTGGACTTCAGTCTCATCATTTTCCCCACTATTCTCCTCAATAGTAGGGAGAGCAGGAGCACTACCAGGCTGTTTAGGAGGCATTGGCACAGTTTGCTTAGCCACCCACACTTTCTTGGGTTGAATTTTGCTCTTAGCTATTTCAAACCGTTTCTGTCTACATTGCTCAGCAGTATGCCCCACTCCTTTGCAATCGGTGCAAATAATAGGTTTGCACTCATACACCACTTTACGAACTTGCACTGAAGCCCCTTTTCATTTGTAAAAGTAATTTTCTCCAAAATAAGCGATCAATATCAACTTCTACAAGGATCCTAGCATAGGCTAGCATATCCTTTTGTTCGGTTGCTTTATCGGTTCTCGGAGGGTACCAATAATTCGACCGGCTTGTGTAAAGTACTTTGACCCTAATATTTCAAAGGCAACCCGGTAATCGAATCCAATTGGCACAATTCTCACATCTTGCTTTGAAACATCCAACTCCAGGAGTCCAACATTTCACTATGATTGGTTTTGTAACACCCGACCCATACGGAGTCGGGTATATCGTCACCAGTGCGCATCCCAGGGCCAACAATTGTCCTCAAGAACCAACACAGAGTTCTTAGGTGCATTTTGTCCTCACTCATGCGCACCCCGAGAAACTTCCCAGAGGTCACCCATCCCAAGACTACTCCCGCCCAAGCACGCTTAGCGTCGAGTAACTAAGGAATTAAGCTCCCTAAAAAGAAAGATGCATCTTGTTGGAATGAGTAGCCTGCTAAATCCATTTAAAGCAATCATGAGGGGTATTACATACACCCCAACTTGAGAACAGCAACGCCCTCGTTGCGCCTTAGGACTCCACATATTCGGCATACGGCCGTGGGTCGCCCCTGAAGCCCGATCGCGGAGACTCCAGGATATTGATCGACAACCTCTCGGGTCGCTACTCATGACAATGCGGCCCCGGAATCCTCCCCCACTAGGCGCCTGAGGACTCCTAATATTCGGCCTGACGGCCTTAGGGTCGCCCCAACACGCGGTCGCAGGGTTGCTCTGATACCATTTGTAACACCCTGACCCATACGGAGTCGGGTATATCGTCACCAATCCGCATCCAGGGCCAACAACTGTCCTCAAGAACCAACACAAGTTCTTCCGGCGCATTTGGTCATCACTCATGCGCACCCTGAGAAACTTCCCAAGAGGTCACTTATCCCAAGACTACTCCCAGCCAAGCACGCTTAACTGTGGAGTAACTAAGGAATTAAGCTCCCTAAAAGAAAGATGCATCTTGTTGGAATGAGTAGCTGCATAAATCCCTTTAAAGCAATCATGAGGGGTATTACAAAAGCAAGCTGTAACACTCGAGTCCTTTGATAAGACAAAATAGAGAAAATGTAGACATTTTATTAAAGAAAGGACGATAGCGGAAATATCGTTAAGACGGATATGTCACTCTACGGTTCATAATAAACTAATCAAACTTGAACTTTAAATCCCAAATTAAAATTTAACCAAAAATATCCAAACGGAGGCAAAACAACCTCATAACCCAGTTTAACAAACATAAATAGAAATAAAATATAAAGTCTCAAAAGCCTAATAAGTCTTCCTTCACAACCCACAATATATAAAAGAACTACTCTTCACTATTACCTGCAAAAACATATCAACAAATATCAACAATCGGTGGGGAGTAACTAACGGCTCCCCCGGTGATTAGGATCCATATAGGAGCTATCAAGCATTAATAAATAAGTCATAAAGACAACAACTCAAATAACAATATAAATCATTTAGACAAAGACAATAAACCAAGCCAAAATACCCAATGGTGCAAAGATAACATAATAAACAATGGATAAATAAATTTACATATAAAATCAAGAATCGATAATATAAACCATCAATGTCCAATATAATATAATAATATAGTTAGTTTGAGAGAGAGAGTTGAACGCTAGTGGATAACCCACTTCCTATGGTAATGTCGGACAACCTCCAGGACGGCCTATGGGTTACATTCCCCTCTTGCTCGTGTCTAAGAATGGCCATACTCCCGATGCGGTGTAGGATTACGTCCCCACCGGCCTCTCGGGCGACAACAAAAACCAAGGTATACCTAGGATTACGTCCTATGGTTTACATGTTCTTCACCTCGGGATTACGTCCTCCGGATAATACCCCTCATGATTGCTTTAATACCCCTCATGATTGCTTTAAAGGGATTTAGTAGGCTACTCATTCCAACAAGATGCATCTTTCTTTTAGGGAGCTCATTTCATTAGTTACTCCACAGTTAAGCGTGCTTGGCTGGGAGTAGTCCAGAGATGGGTGACCTCTGGGAAGTTTCTCGGGTTGCGCATGAGTGAGGACAAAATGAGAGTTTGGAAGAACTTGTGTTGGTTATTAAGGACGGTTGTTGGCCCTTTGGATGCGCATTGGTGACGATATACTCGACTCCGTATGGTTCGGGTGTTACAAATGGTATCGAGCAACCTCGCGACCGCGTGTTGGGCGACCCTAAGGCCGTCGGGCCGAATATTAGGAGTCCTCGGACGCTTAGTGGGGGAGGATTGCGGGGCGCATTGTCATAAGGGAGCGACCCGAGGTCGTCGGGCCGAATATCTGGAGTCTCCGGCGATCGGTCTTCAGGTTGGGCGACCCACAGGCGTATCGTAGAATATGTGGAGTCCTCGGGCGCAACGAGGGCGTTCTTTGTTCTCGAGTGGGGGTGTATGTAATACCCTCATGATTGCTTTAAAGGGATTTAGTAGGCTACTCATTCCAACAAGATGCATCTTTCTTTTAGGGGAGCTCATTTCATTAGTTACTCCACGGTTAAGCGTGCTTGGGCGGGAGTAGTCCGAGAAGATGGGTGACCTCACGGGGAAGTTTCTCGGGTTGCGCATGAGTGAGGACAAAATGCGCTGGAAGAACTTGTGTTGGTTATTGAAGACAGTTGTTGGCCCTGGATGCGCATTGGTGACGATATACTCGACTCCGTATGGGTCGGGTGTTACAGGTTTCCTATCAAATAAAATAGGACCAGCAGCTAAAGCCTTCTCCCTATCATCCTGAGTACGAAATTTTACCATGAAAACTCCATTCTCCAGCATTACTATCTTTTGAACACCAAATTGTCTCAAGACCCTCCTAATAAAACCATCAACAATCCTAAAAGGATGTTTGATTTTCCAAAATATAACATACCACAGCAGATCCCCATAATAATCAATTTAAGGTTGTACATCCTCCATAGTAATCTCTACCGTTTTCTCTCCAGCCTCCTGTCTCACCTTTAGCTACCCCATTTGAAAGATCTAAGCCCTCCTCAACAATATTGTGAAATAAAGATTGACGCCAAGTAGGAACATGACTAGGAGCAGGATTACTCACCAGTTGTTGCATCGGATGAGGAGATGGATTCACCGGAATAGTAGAATGACTAGGAGTTCGAATCGATTCAACCCATCGAGTCGGAAGAGTACGCGCGCCACAAAGCGCCTAGAAACCGCATGATCAATGGATGAAATCGAACCGGTATCCTCATCCTCATTAGAGGTCCACTCAAAGCTGCCACCTCCTGAAGTTCATTGATATCCTTTATCTTCTTCGCATCCCCTGTTTGAGGAATACGAATCGCCTTCTCACTTTACGCCGTCGTCTTCTGTTTTTTATTGTGCTTCTGAACATTCTTCGACCTCCCCGAGATTTCTTAGCACCTTTTGCCATATCATTCAGCCAGAGTGAGGAACCGAGAAAAGTAAAAGAAATCGTTTTCGAAATTGCCAAAAACCTAGTGAGAGAACGAAGTTTCTTTCAATAGACTCTCATTTTAGCAAAATGTAATTCTTGCTTTCACATGACTTCATTAGAAGAAAAGTGGATAGGACCCCGTTCCTTCGCTCAAGAGGAACATACATTTTGGTAGACTCTACCCTTATATTGGTTAGTTGATTTACTTGCTTGTAAATCGGTGTCTTTCTGTCTAACCATATGGGGTTCAAGTGCTTCTTTTGCATCTAGCATATATCATAGAGATCTTTTTGATGTGATGTACGACAATAATATTTCGTTAGTTGTTCATTCCTTTAATATCGCTCCCGCATTCCTCATAACCTCTTTTAGGTGCTTAATTTGTAGATGGCCTAGCCCCTAAAATGTACAATTATATTAAGAAGTTGGCTTGCTATTAAGGGACTATAATCTGCTATTGTTCAAGATATATTGTTACATAAATTTTGTTTGCTTATCTGTCTCCGGGCCCCCGCCCATACATTTTTCAATAGCATGTCTATTATTAAATAAAGAAGTTACTTGCATTGCATGAACCTCTATATGGTATTCAGGTTACAATCTCCACCTCCAGTGGACACTTGCTAGATCTAAATATCTAATTGTGCCAGAACCGTGTCTACATAGTTCCTTAAGTGGGTGTTTAATTTTTATTGATATTTTATTTGCCTCGGTGATCTTTATGTCTAGTAATATAGAATAAAGATTGGAGGAATCATTGGTATCTTCCTAATTATTTTTCTTGTTGTATACTCTCGTTCGGCGGTTTCGCCTCTCTTTTGTGTGCTTAGTGATGTGAATAGAGGATGTAGGAATAGCAGGAAACAAACTCTTTTGTTATGATTTGAGATTGAACTCAATGGAGCAAACATTAGCTCGGGAACTTCAGTTAAGAGAGAGAGAAAATATCTTCTATTGTGTTTAGAAGATTCAATCTATTTGAATGAATGAGAATATTACAAGAGAGGAGTATTTATATCGAAATTACAAACAACAAATTAGTCAAGTAATAACAAACTTTGCCACTCAGATTCTCGTTATTAACTACCAATCTAACTAACTAGCTAACTAACTAGCTTGTAGAAGAAGCTATTGAACTAAAACTAACAAACGCAGATGAGTATGAAGTAGCCTTTAGCTAGGATCCTTAACAGCCCCCCTCAAACTAGGTGTGGAAGAAACCAAACCTAGTTTGTGTAATAATAAATTATGCTGAGGAGATGGTAAGATCTTGGTAAAAAATGTCGAAGAAGTTGACTAGATGTAGGAAGATAAGTTAGCTGAATCAACCCCTTCTGGAACCTTGTCTCGAGTAAAATGACAATCTATAATTTGGTCCGTTCATGGAACACCGGCTTCCTAGCAACGTAAATGGCACTCGATTGTCACAATGTAAAGTGACTCGGAGCCAAGTTAGTCAAGCCAAGAACCCGAAGTAACCTTACAAGCCGGGTGATTTCACTTCGTTGTCGAAGCCATGGCACTAGATTCGCCTCACTTGAAGATTTGGAAATTGCGGCATTGCTTCTTGGATTTCCAACTTATAGGAGATGTGCCAAGCATCATGACATAACCTGGTTATAGAACGTCTCGCTATCGGGACATGAGCCCCAATCGAGTCTCAATAGGCTCGAAGAACTAGGGAAGAACAACCATTGAGCATAATTCCTTTGATAGAAGACAAGAGATGTACCTTAAGGTATGATGTAGAGCTTCAAGGTGAGGATCTCTAGGAAGATGCATGAATTGGATTAGAAATTGGATTGTATATGCTATGTCGAGTCTAGTATGGGTGAGAAAATTCAGCTTACCCACCATTTTCCTGTAGAACTCGGGGTCATCACAAGGGGCTCCTTCGAGAGCCGAGCTTAAGATTGGGAAGGAGAGGTGTGACTGCAGGTTTAAAAGAAGTCACACCCGAAGCTTTCAATAAGTCCTCGAGTGAATTTATTTTGAGATAAACAAATACCGGAAGGTAGGTAGTTGATTTCTATACCAAGGAAATAGATAGTTTTCCAAGGTCCTTGATACTAAAAGTATCATGAAGGTGGGTTTTCAGAGAAGTAATATTGAAAGGGTCATTGCATTTGACAATAATGTCATCAACATAGACCGCAACAAGAGTGATGGCATCATTGGATTGCTTTAGAAATAGGTTGTAGTCATTTTTGGACTGTGAATACCCCAAAAGAAGCAATTCGTTGACCAATTTGGCAAACCATTGCCTGTGAGGCCTGTTTTAAGGCCATGAGGGATTTTTGAAGAAGGTAAGCTTGTATTGGGGGAGTAGATAAGCCCGTAGGAGGAGTCATATAAACTTTCTCAAGTACATCACCATGTAGGAATGCATTATTGATGTCCAATTGCCAAATATCCCAACCTTTAGAAGCCGCTAAAGCCACAATGCATCTTACAATTGCCATCTTGATAACAAGTGAGAATGTTTCTCGATAATCTATGCCTTCCTTTTGATTATACCCCTTTGCTACTAATCTAGCTTTGTACCTTTCCAAAGTGCCATCCGCATGTAGTTTAACCTTGAAGACCCATTTTGAGCCTATGGCTTTCTTGCTTTGGGAAGAGGTACTAACCGCCAAGTTTTGTTTTGAGCAAGAGCATTGAATTCTCGTATCCATTGCAGAACCCAATGAGGATATTGAGAGGCTTCATGATAGTTAGAAGGTTCATCATAAGCTCCTAAAGTAGAAAAGAGAGCAGTAGAGAGAGTAACAAGATTACAGAAGGAAGTTGTATTACAAATGAAGTCTTGAAGATGAGAAGGAGCGGTATGTGCTCTAGTGGACCTTCTAAGTGGGGGGAAAATATGACCGAGGAAGAAGAAGTTATAGAAGAGGGAGAATTATTAGAAGAAGAAGAACATGTAGGTGTTTGTGAGGTATAAGGAGTAGAAGCAAGTGAAGGTGAAAGAGTGGAAAAATCTATAACAATATTATTAGTGGGGAAAAAAAAGGTGGTATGTCATCATGAAAGAAAGAGACAACAAGTGTAGAAAGAGGAAGGAAGATTTATGGAGCATAAGAAGTAGGATGAAAATGATATGGAAAGTGTTTTTCATAGTAAAACACATCTCTGGACATTGAATGTTTATGTGTAGTAAGATTGTATACTTTATAACCCTTTTGAGATGAAGAGTAGCCTAAGAAAAACACAAGGATCACCTGAATCAAACTTTGATCCGCCTTATTTCATTGTGGAAGAGTAACAGAGGCAACCAAACACTCTTAACCGATGAATGTCGGGTTTCACACCAAATAATTTTTCATAGGGAGTGATGTAGTCAAGACTAGGAAGTGGCATCCCGTGGATCAAGTGTGCAAAGACAGAGAACACAATCACCCCCGTAAAGATGCGACACTTTTGATTGGAAATATAGTGCTCTATCTGTTTCAAGTAAATGTCTATGCTTGTGCTCCACCACACCATTTTATGTGGTGTATCGGGACATCCGGTTTGATGTGTAATACCATGTCAAGGAGAAATTCTTTCATATTTCCTTCACATAATTTAAGAGCATTATTTGATCTCACACCAAGTATAGAAGTGTTAAACTCGAGTTTGAACAAACATGTAAAAGTCATGAAACACTTTAACAACAAAGATACTTGTGTTTAAGAAGAAAAATTCATGTTACTCTTGTATAGTCATCTACTACAAGAAGGAACATGGTACAACCAAGATATGAGTGCTAATCTTATATGGCCCCCGGATATCTAGATGAAGAAGTTGAAAAGGAAAATATGTCTTAATACTATTGTGTGTAAAAGGTAACCTAGGTTGTCTAGCATTATGACAAATTAAACCTGGCAAAAACAAGTATCAACACATGATTTTACATCAATAGTAGGACAAACTTTATTCAAAAGCTTAAAAGGCATATGCCCAAGTCTCAAATGCCATAATTTGGCTTGATCAATAGCATTTTGATCATTGGAAATACTGGAACATGCTGCAGGAGATGCTTGTAGAATAGCACCAGATGTAGTAGAAGGATGAGCTAAACAATACAAGCCATTTCAAGCTGTGGCTTTCTCGCAGAAGGGCCCCGAATATGACAAGAATCATAAGAAAATGAGACATCACATTTCGCATCATGAGTTAACTTTGGAATAGAGATTAAGTTGAACTTAAAATCGTGGATATGTAACACATTCTCGAGTACAATATCGAGTCCTAAATGGACATGCACTTATGATGAACACCAGCATGATTACCATTAGGTATGGTTATAGTATGATGATGAGACTTTATATCTTGATATTCAAAGGAACATAGCAAGATCTCATGCATGGCACATGTGATGCGTTGCTCCACTATCAAGAATCCAACTAAAGAAACTTGTAAGAGAGAATAAGCAAGTACCGCTAGCATTTGTAGTGCGAGGGATGTCATCAATGTTAGAATCAAGAACATCATTCTGAGATTGTTTTCCAAGGAGAGATATGATGATTGTAGTGCTCCATAGTGAGAGGTGCACTAGCATCCATAGAGGAGTTGCAAGCAAAGAGCAACATAAGGACTTCAAGACCGAGTAGCAGCGAAGAACATGGTCGGGCTTATGCTTCTAGGTATCCCTTGGTGGATAAACATCCCTTGGTGGATAACCATGGATTTTATAGCATTTATCCACAGTATGACCAAGCAACTTACAATGCTCACGTAAAGGTCTTTTACCTTGATTATTTCCCTTGAAGTTGTTGCTCTGGTAGGAAGGTTTGTTGTATGAACTATGTAAACTACCGCAAATCCGAGCCGCTAGCTAATCACACTTAAGATACATAAACCTAGATTATCATTCATAAACCTCGAATTACATTTACTCGCAACTGTAATATAACTTACAAATCGATCCGACTCGTGGGTCGTGGCCCACAACACAATGCTCTTATAGCAGACCTCAAAGAATCATATACTTTATTTTACGAAGATCTCAAAATGTAATACAACCCAATGTCACTAAGAATTTCCCGTTACTAGATCCAGTTACTCTCGACCCAAAAGCTCCTATAGCTTTACACACCAAGCCTCCGCAATCACGGAAGGAAATACAAAACAAACAAACTAAAATGAGCAAAAAGCTCCGCAACTTCACTTCAAAGACGTCAAAACGATTTTAATTCACAAATATTTCCATAAACTAATTAAACTCGAAAGGTACTTATAACGAAGGTGATTCTTTAAAATAAGGAGGTACTAGCGTAGTTCAACTCTTATACCTCTTTTGGAAAATAAGTTATACTCGAAGAAGTCGGAAGGCCAAAATGACCTAATAGAAATAATATGTAATTAAGTCCAACTTAGCGTATGAGAATCCTTTGAAAAACGTCCACATAAAATCGTAACACAAGGTTTATTTCAAGTGAAAAACATATCGCTCACTAGTGTCTTATCAATCACATAAAATACATGGACTTAACTTCATAATTCTCCTTTGAAACCCGAGGTAAGAACTGTAATAGCGCATATTTTTAAAGCATGTTTAGGTTAAGTTAATTATGTTTATTAGTTTAACTAAGTGTTAATATCAATGAAATTACTTGAGAATTATTATTTAAGCACAATAGTATTATTGTTGGTTTTTCAAAATGAATATTTGAGTCAAGTTTCAAAGTTGGAAAAAAATGTAACAACTTCTCTTCTACGTGCCATAATGTAAGCAAGCCACCACATTTCCTTGTTGGCAATATTTCAGCCATCCTCAACAATTTTGAGGAGGAGGAAAAAAAAATATATCAAAACCCTCATTCCATCTCTTTCTTTCTCTTCCTCGCATAACTCTCACCACTCCACTCTCTCGTGCCCATTCATCTCCCTCACCACCGTCCGAAATTTCGATCATCATGGCTCCGGCGTCGGCGCCGCCGCTTTTCCCTTCGCCGATCCTTCTCCATTTTGGGCTTTGCTCTGTTCGTCCTTCCTCGGTTTGTGCGCGACACCGATCGTGGGTGGCCGTGACCGGCCGCCGATGATGTTTGGGTTGCCCCTTCTTGCATGTCTTCCTTTCTTCTTGTTTTGCAATTCTTCAACCCCATTTACATGTTATTTTACCTCCGAATTGTATCAAACTTATGTGGTATTAGTTTTTGCACCATTTTGATGAATTCTTTTTGTAGAAAAAAAATCGATTATTGTACTCGGAAAATTAGAAGTAAAGCTTCAACTTCCTTACTTAATGAATTTGGATTTTGTTGGATTTGTTATATTAGATTCTAATAAGTTAATCTAACTAACCGGGTTAGTGGAGGCATTAATATTGAATCTTGATTCACGTGAGTTTTGGGTTTTCATTGCTAATAACTTTAGCTAGCAACTTACTAGTGAACCATGATATTGTTGAAAGAAAAGAGGATAAAATCAACCCGTGATTTAAATCAACTACAAGTTTTTTAACAACCCCTGTTCCCGGTATTTGAAAGGAATCCAATTATATTCATACTTATTCTACTCAATAAAGTTTTTGAGAATGAATTTATCCTAGTGAGTGGAGTTATCGTGTTAACGAATTTAGGATAATTGATGGGTTATCTATGTGTATACTTTATGGAGTTAGATTGTGGAATGGTTCAGATATAGAGTATAAGTAAGTTAGTTTCCTTATCCGAATTGTAGTGAGAATGAATATTAATTGTTGTTATTGTTTTCGAGGTTGTGGTTCGAGTATGGTTTTGGAGATAAATTATGGAGTTCAAGCTAGAGTTGGTGATCAAGTATTTATGATGCTTGGAGGTTTCGTATCATTGTCCTTGAGTTTATCTTGAAGTGATTATCGTATTGAGGTAATCTTTATGTTTAGCAAAATGTATTTACATGCCCGTGTGTGTGTTGGGTTTTTAATATTGTATATCATTTATAGTCATGGCCATGGTTATAGATGTGTTTATATGAGTTAGTTGTGAATTGTTATTGTATGATTACAAAAGAACACTCTTGTTCATTCTTATCGAATTGTTCGAAATGGTATATTTATGAAATATGATCTTTAAGTACGATAATGAGAAAAGAATTTCGTATATGTTTTATCTTTGGCTTGGCTCAAGAACCGAGATAAAAAGTGGGCAAGGCGTGTGGAGAAAATGATTGAGATATATGGTCATTGAGACCTGAGAAGGCTCGAATATTTTTATGATAGTTACGTTATATTATGTAAAGCCTCTTACTGGCAAAAAGATCTGCATAGGTGATTGAGCTATGCCAACTGATATATTTTAAAGGATGAATTATTCCCGAATTTACCAAGCTTCGATTAATGTATGAAAACGTTTGCGAACCAAAACCGTTTTGACAGTGAAGTGAAGTTCTTGAGCTTTCAGCTCATTTTAGTTTTGTTTTGTTTTGCATTCTCTTTTGTAATTTGCGTACCTGAGTTGGAAGCTCGAAGTGGATCTTATGTGAGAGATTAAGCTCATTAAGTTGCAATTAGATTAATGATTGAGGTTGTATTTAGAGTATGAAATTGTTTATATTTAAGTGCTTATTTGAGAATATAGTCTTCCATAGGTTTGGGAATTGAGTAATGTATTCTCGTAATCCGATATTTGGTTTTCAAGATGTTTTATTGTGGGCCCGACTGTGATCATTTGTAGATTATGTTTCGCTTCGCAAGATAATATAAGTCGAGGTTTATTATATGATAATTGAGGTTTGTGTATCTTAAGTATGATTAGCTAAATGCTGGAAGTGCGGGCCGTTGCGGGTGGTATCGGAGCAAGGTTGTTTTAGAGTTGTCTTGATCTTCATATCATGGCATGAGTTTGATAAAGATTCTTGGGATAGTTTGAAATCAAGTTGGATTATTATTAGTAAAAATCGAGGAACAAGAGATCTAGAAATTAAAGGTTGAATATCGAGAATTTAGAAATGTGAAAAGTGAAAAGTGTTATAGGAATTTTGGACTATAGTATGTGATGATATTGGAAAAATTATGTTATAGGAGTTATGAGAATTTGAATTGAGGCTTAGTGATTATTGGATTGAAGAGACAATAATCGTTTGAGGTAATAGAGTAAGTTATAAGTGTATCTCGTTTTGGTTTTTGTCTAAGATATTTCTGTGACCTATTCGTTTGAAATGATCTAAAGTTTTACGTTTTCAAATTTCGAGACGAAATTTATTTTAAGGGTGGTAGATTATGTTCATATTTTTAAAGCATGTTTAGATAAAGTTAATTATGTTTATTAGTTTAACTAAGTGTTAATATCAATGAAATTACTGAGAATTATTATTTAGCACAAAGAGTATTATTGTTGGTTTTTCAAAATGAGGTATTTGAGTTAAGTTCAAAAGTCGGAAAAAAATGTAACAACTTCTCTCTACGTGCCATAATGTAAGCAATCCACCACATTTCCTTGTTGGCAATATTTCATCCATCCTCAACAATTTTTGAGGAGAGGAGAAAAAAATATATCAAAACCCTCATTCCATCTCTTTCTTTCTTTTCTCTCGCACAACTCTCACCACTCCACTCTCTCTCGTGCCCCTTCATCTCCCTCACCACCGTCCAAATTCCCGATCATCATGGCTCGTGCCGCTCGCCGTTTTCCCCGCGCCGATCCTCTTCCATTTTGGGCTTTGCTGTTCGTCCTTCCTCGGCTTGTGCGCGACATCGGCCGTGGGTGGCCGCTATCGTCACCTGGTGATGTTTGGGTTGCTCCTTCTTGCATGTCTTCCTTTCTTCTTGTTTGGTAATTCTTTAACCCCATTTACATGTTATTTTACCTCGAATTGTATCAAACTTATGTGGTATTAGTTTTTGCACCATTTTGATGAATTCTTTTTGTAGAAAAAAAAGCATTGTTTAACCTCGGAAAATTAGAAGTAAAGCTTCGGACTTCCTTACTCAATCAATTTGGATTTTGTTGGATTTGTTATATTAGATTCTAATAAGTTAATCTAACTAACCGGTTAGTGGAGGCATTAATATTGAATCTTGATTCACGTGAGTTTTGGGTTTTCATTGCTCATAACTTTAGCCATCAACTTACTATTGAACCATGATATTGTTGAAAAAAAATGATAAAATCAACCCGTGATTTAAATCAACTACAAGTTTTTAACAACCCCGTTCCCGGTATTTGAAAGGAATCAAATTATATTCATACTTATTCTACTCAATAAAGTTTTTGAGAATGAATTTATCGTAGTGAGTGGAGTTGTCGTGTTAACGAATTTAGGATAATTGATGGGTTATCCGTGTGTATACTTTATGGAGTTAGATTGTGGAATGGTTCGTATATAGAGTATAAGTAAGTTAGTTTCCTTATCCGAATTGTAAAGTGAGAATGAATATTAATTGTTGTTATTGTTTTGAGGTTGTGGTTGGACTATGGTTTTGGAGATAAATTATGGAGTTCATGCTAGAGTTGGTGATCAAGTATTTATGATGCTTGGAGGTTTCGTATCATTTTCCTTGGGTTTATCTTGAAGTGATTATCGTATTGAGGTAATCTTTATGTTTAGCAAAATGTATTTACATGCCTGTGTGTGTGTTGGGTTTTTAATATTGTATATCATTTATAGTCATGGCCATGGTTATAGATGTGTTTATATGAGTTAGTTGTGAATTGTTATTGTATGATTACAAAAGAACACTCTTGTTCTCATATCGAATTGTTCTTAAATGGTATATTTATGAAATATGATTTGAAGTACGATAATGAGAAAAGAATTTCGTATATGTTTTATCTCGGCTTGCTGTGAACCGAGATGAAAAGTGGGCAAGGTACAGGTGGAGAAAAATGATTCGGATATATGTTCGATTGAGACCAGAGAAGGTCGAATATTCTCGTTATGATACGTTACGTTATATTATGTCAAAGTCAGACTTGGCAGCGATTTGTATTAGGTGATTGAGCTATGCCAACTATATATTTTAAAGGATGAATTATTTCCGAATAATTACCAAGCTTGATTAATGTATGAAAACGCTTGCGAACCAAAACCGTTTTGACGAGTCAAGTGAAGTTACCGAGCTTCCGCTCATTTTAGTTTTGTTTTGTTTTGCATTCTCTCTCGTAATTTGCTGTTTGAGTTGGAAGCTCAAGTGGATCTTATGTGAGAGATTAGTTATTAAGTTGCAATTAGATTAATGATTCAAGTTTTATTTAGAGTATGAAATTGTTTATATTTAAGTGCTTATTTGAGAATATAGTCTTCTATAGGTTTGGGAATCGAGTAATGTATTCTCGTAACCGATATTTGGTTTTCAAGATGTTTTATTGTGGACCCCGACCGGGATCGATTTGTAGATTATGTTTCCGCTGCAAGATAATATAAGTCCAGGTTTATTATATGATAATTGAGGTTTGGGTATCTTAAGTATGATTAGCTAGGCTCAAGTAGGCGCATTACGTGGTGGTATCGGAGCAAGGTTGTTTTAGAGTTGTCTTGATCTTCATATCATGGCATGAGTTTAATAAAGATTCTTGGGATAGTCTGAAATCAAGTTGGATTATTAATAGTAAAAAATCGAGGAATAGAGATCGAGAAATTAAAGGTTGAATATCGAGAATTTAGAAATGTGAAAAGTGAAAAGTGTTATAGGAATTTTGGACTATAGTATGTGATGATATTGGAAAATTATGTTATAGGAGTTATAGAGAATTTGAATTGAGGCTTAGTGATTATTGGATTGAGGAGACAATAATCATTTGAGGTAATAGAGTAAGTTATAAGTGTATCCTGTTTTGGTTTTTGTCTAAGATATTTCATGTGACCTATTCGTTTTGAAATGATCTAAAGTTTTACGTTTTCAAATTTCGAGGACGAAATTTATTTTAAGGGTGGTAGATTGTAATAGCCCATATTTTTAAAGCATGTTTAGATAAAGTTAATTATGTTTATTAGTTTAACTAAGTGTTAATATCAATGAAATTACTTGAGAATTATTATTTAAGCACAGTAGTATTATTGTTGGTTTTTCAAAATGAGGTATTTGAGTTAAGTTCAAAGCTGGAAAAAAATGTAACAACTTCTCTTCTACGTGCCATAATGTAAGCAAGCCACCACATTTCCTTGTTGGCAATATTTCACCATCCTCAACAATTTTGAGGAGGAGGAAAAAAATATATCAAAATCCTCATTCCATCTCTTTCTTTCTTTTCTCTCGCACAACTCTCACCACTCCACTCTCTCTCGTGCCCCCTTCATCTCCCTCACCACCGTCCGAAATTCTCGATCATCATGGCCCTGTCGGCCGCCGCTGTTTTCCCTTCGCCGATCCTTCTCCATTTTGGGCTTTGCTCTGTTCATCCTTCCTCGGTTTTTGCGCGACATCGGTCGTGGGTGGCCGCGCCGGTCACCTAGGTGATGTTTGGGTTGCTCTCCTTCTTGCATGTCTTCCTTTCTTCTTGTTTGTAATTCTTCAACCGCATTTACATGTTATTTTACCTCGAATTGTATCAAACTTATGTGGTATTCGTTTTGCACCATTTTGATGAATTCTTTTTGTAGAAAAAAATCGATTGTTGTACTCGGAAAATTAGAAGTAAAGCTTCGGACTTCCTTACTCAATCAATTTGGATTTTGTTGGATTTGTTATATTAGATTCTAATAAGTTAATCTAACTAACCGGGTTAGTGGAGGCATTAATATTGAATCTTGATTCACGTGAGTTTTGGGTTTTCATTGCTCATAACTTTAGCCATCAACTTACTATTGAACCATGATATTGTTGAAAAAAAAACAGGATAAAATCAACCCGTGATTTAAATCAACTACAAGTTTTTAACAACCCTGTTCCTGGTATTTGAAAGGAATCAAATTATATTCATACTTATTATACTCAATAAAGTTTTTGAGAATGAATTTATCCTAGTGAGTGGAGTTGTCGTGTTAACGAATTTAGGATAATCGATGGGTTATCTCGTGTGTATACTTTATGGAGTTAGATTGTGGAATGGTTCGTATATAGAGTATAAGTAAGTTAGTTTCCTTATCCGAATTGTAGTGAGAATGAATATTAATTGTTGTTATTGTTTTGAGGTTGTGGTTGGACTATGGTTTTGGAGATAAATTATGGAGTTCAAGCTAGAGTCTGGTGATCAAGTATTTATGATGCTTGGAGGTTTCGTATCATTGTCCTTCGGTTTATCTTGAAGTGATTATCGTATTGAGGTAATCTTTATGTTCAAAGAAAATGTGTTTACATGCCCGTGTGTGTGTTGGGTTTTTAATATTGTATATCATTTATAGTCATGGCCATGGTTGTAGATGTGTTTATATGAGTTAGTCGTGAATTGTTATTGTATGATTACGAAAGAACACTCTTGTTCTCATTTCTTGGAATTGTTCGGATATGGTATATTTATGAAATATGATTTGAGTATGATAATTAGAAAAAGAATTTCGTATATGTTTTATTTGGCTTGGCTCAGGAACCGAGATGAAAAGTGGGCAAGGTACAGTGGAGAAAAATGATTCGATATATGTTCGCCGTTGAGACCGTAAAAGGTCGAATATTCTCGATATGATACGTTACGTTATATTATGTCAAAGCCTCAGACTTGCCGCCGATTTGTATTAGGTGATTGAGCTATGCCAACTATATATTTTAAAGGATGAATTATTTCCGAATAATTATCAAGCTTGATTAATGCATGAAAACGTTTGAGAACCAAAACCGTTTTGACGTGTCAAGTGAAGTTACTGAGTTTTCCGCTCATTTTAGTTTTGTTTTGTTTTGCATTCTCTTCGTAATTTGGGTTTGAGTTGGAAGCTCGAAGTGGATCTTATGTGAGAGATTAGTTATTAAGTTACAATTAGATTAATGATTCAAGTTGTATTTAGAGTATGAAATTGTTTATATTTAAGTGCTTATTTGAGAATATAGTCTTCTATAGGTTTGGGAATCGAGTATTGTATTCGTAATCCGATATTTAGTTTTGAAGATATTTTGGTGGGCCCCACCCATGAGTCCAGGATCGATTTGTAGATTATGTTTCCGCCGCAAGATAATATAAGTCGAGGTTTATTATATGATAATTGAGGTTTGTGTATCTTATGTATGATTAGCTAGTAGCTCGAAGTGCGTTGTTACAAGAACTTTAAAACATTATTTACTTATATTTAGGGGGAAGTGAACACGAATAGAGAAGCATGGTCAATCTCACACTTTGCCGTCTCTAACTTATCTTCCGAACTTAACTTAGAGGGTGGTCAGTCCCACCTTACTTAACTAATAGGCCATCGCCCACCTTTTATGTAATGCTTGCAAGACTTACAGACATGTCCCCTTAACTCATAACTTATCGTAACTTAACTTATAATACTTAACTTGTGGTTGTTCTTCACTGTCTAGAGACAAACTTCTTCTTCCCCTTGTAATACATACACAACTAATACTTTCATAGTCAAAAGATCGTCTTTTAACTCATAGATAATTTCCTCAAAAGCTCATGAGTTGCCAACATACGTAAATCTCTTTTGGTTTCCAAATAGCATAAATCACAAAACGTAGATATAAATTATTTCGCAAAATATACTTTGAAAGTAATTTAGAACTAGATCTTAATTGACCAACCTGGTCGAGATGCCTTATATATCAAAAGTAAAAGAATAAATAATTCGTTGTCACAAGTAACTTTTAAAGACCATTTTGGCCCGTAACCCGATTATTCTTAGAAATCACATAACAAGAGGAAGAGTTGTACCCTCTACTACAACTTACATGTTAGAATCTATAACTTAATCACAACTAACGAAAATTGTGACGTATCCATAACGCAATTAAGAGTATAAATCCTTTTTATAAAATAGAAATATAACTCATATACACGAGCATAAGAATACTTATTTGCTGAACATAAAGATTACCTTGAATTCCTTAGCATCGACATATAACAACTCCGGAAACCTATGATTTCTTGAGCTCCTTGCTAATTTTAGCTAGTCTCCAAAACTTCATCGACAATCATAACAATAATAGTTCAAGAACTCTTATCAACTCCAATTACGTAAAACTATTTCAAAGTATATTCTTATATATAAACTTTCCCACCCTTCAAGTGATATCCCATAGCTAAACCCAATCATCTAATCCATAAATTAGTGACTTTATTCCACAAACCATCCCCAATTAGTTTACGAACCACATAATCTTCAGAGATACAATTAACTCATTTCACCTAGAACTCATTACTCTTACTTCCAATTTCACCATTTCAAACATCACTATTTGGTGCGCCCCACCTTCCGGGATCATTAAAGTTAATGCGGATGCGTGCCTAGGTGAGCATGGTTGGGTTGGTCTTGGGGTGGTTGCTCGTGACTCTAATGGGGAAGTATGTTTTTCTATGGTGAGAAGAACTAGAGCTTGGTGGCCTCCGGAAATAGCGTAATGTAAAGCTATTCACTTAGCGGTTCGTTTGGCCAAATCTCATGGTTTCAAGGATGTACTTTACTGAGTCCGACTCACAGTTGTCACCTCTAGATTGACAAAAGAAAGTGCTCTATTTCTTGGATCTTGATCACATTTTAGGAGATGTTCTTGCTTTGAGTAATGATTTTATTTCTATTAGGTTTATTCATGTTAAAAGGGATGGGAATGCTGCCCATAACCTTGCTTAGAGTAGTGCCCTTTGGGGTGGAACAATGTTGGGAGAATCATGTCCCTAGAGATGTAGCTCCGTATGTATTAATGGACACTTTGTCCCCGAATTAATGCACTTCTCTTTTCCCCTCAAAAAATAATAACTCTTTGAAATTGAGTTTAGAACAAGAATCAATAACAAATATAAATTCTTTCTTCAATATGAAAACAAGATAAAAGAAAGTAAGAATCGTTATACCTTAGATAAAATAAATTCCAAAGTTACATTGGGTTTCCTTCAAACTCAAAAGAAGAAACAAAGCAAGGAAGTAGCACCACCACGAAGCGGCAAAGCACCGGCGGCGACCACTCGTAACCCGCAGGGCAGGGAAAGAGAATGACAGAAGGGAGCCGACGGCAACAATGCAGAGCAAAGACTTTGCCAGGCGGCGGCGATGGCAGCACCGGCAACATGAGCCCCACCTTGGCGGCCGAACAACACAACCGAAGTGAGAGGAAGATGTGAGTGATAAAGAGAGAATTTAAAGGGTTTTATTCTCATACTTCTCCGTAATAATCTCAAGATTTACCAAGATTAAATCATGAAATTGTTGATTGAAGATTTATGCCCATCTTTGACAGCTCATAGGATTGACATTGCTGGCTTTTTCTTGAGCTGACACGAAGGAGGAGAACAATTGTTAGGGCTCCTAGAACCAAGGACACGAGGATGAGAGAGAAAATAAGAGGAGGATGAGCTTCCCTCATTTTCCTTTCTTTTATAATCTAAAGTTTTATATCAACTTATTATAAACCCAAAACATAAATTACTTCCAAAACATGAGTAAGCTTACTAATAACAAAATTTAGATTCTTTATTTATTTTTTTTCAAAAATAACTTAACTAATGACTGTAATTAACTCTTAATATTATGCTGTTTAAAAACGTGGCTATTACAAACTATGTCTCTGATTATAGTGATACTTAGAGAATTTCTTCTTGTTAGAAGCAACAAAAGCCAAAGATTCACTGCATTGGAAGAATGGACAGAGGCATAAACCTCCCCGTGTCTCTTCTTGAACAACCAGTCTATAAGCATGGGAAATATTTGGAAGAGGAGCTTGCATTAGAATTGTGGCTCTAACTTGTCTATAATCGTGCTTAAGTTTCATAAGAAACTGAGTTAACCTCTGATCTTCCTGAAGCTTGAGAATCTTCCTTGTGACATCACATGTATAGTTAGAACAAGTGCAGATAGGAAGTGGATTTGAAGCATCAAACTCATCCCATAGCATTTTCAGCTTAGTATAGTATTCAAATACACTATCATCACCTTGTTCTAGATCAGCAATTTGTTGTTGAATATTATAGATCTGAGTCCCCGAGGACCTGCCCAAACCTTTCCTCAAGATTGCACTGCATTTCATACACGTAATCAATGTAAAGAATGCTACGAGCAATGGTAGTATCTAGCACTTGTATAAGCCAAGAGATTAAGGTATTATTGCATCTATCCCCAAGCTTTGTAAAGAGTGGAATCTCTATTAAGTTTCCGGATTGAACCATCAATAAAGCCCAATTTGTTCTTTGCGAGATAATCCTATGATTACCGACCTCTTCCAATCATTATAACTAGTTCCACTCGAATTTCACGGAAACAAGTTTGTCTTCGTGAATCACTAGGATGAATGTAATAAGGTGAGGTTGGATCTTGCGCAGATCAACATTATTTTCATTTTCGTGCATTTTGAAGATTGAATTTCAATGATTTGTGAGTGAATATAGAAAGATTTCACAAAGATGACAGAATATCTGATTTTTTTTTTTTGGTAAATGGAGAAGATAGATAAGCACGGCAAGAGTTAATTGTTACAAGCAACATAACTAAATACTAGGAGACCTTGGCGGCCTCTAGGCCCGAAAATTACAACATAGATTAAGTTTTTCATATGTAATATCCATTCTAACAATGTTCATTTCCTCCCATAGGGGCTTGGAAAATTAGAGGGAAACATTGGCCTCTAGTGGCCCCTTCCTAATTGCCTACGCTAATGAGTCTGCCTCCGTGACTTGATCTCTTTCAACTTTGAGGACCAGCTTCACCCAACCCTCCTACAAAGACTCCCTGTAAGAATTAGTTGAGTTAGTATATCGGTTCCCGATCCTAGTTTGCTCCAAGTGATTTCATCCATCTGCTATCATAGAATCGCTTAGGATTATACAGCTCTTCCAATCCCTCTCTTTCGCCCATTCCATAGTTTCCTTGATGGCTAATAATTCAAAGAACATTGGAGTCATTGCAAGTTATCTTACCACATATGCCTTCTATCCAAGCTCCATATTTGTTTCTGCATACTGCTCCCATACCTGCTATGAAGGGTGATTGACAGAAAGAAGCATCTACCATGATAGTGAAGGAGTGATTTTGGGAGGGTTCCAGAGGGGGGTTTTGTGGGTTCACTGACAAGACAAGTTTTGAGCAATAGTATTTAATCGCAAGAGAGTTAGTTTGTTTCAAAAAATAATCAAGTTTGAGATCCTTATGATTAAACACCCATTGGTTCCTTCGGATCCACAGTCTCCAGCAAATAAAGGAAAAAAGAGTAGCCCAGGGGATGCTTTGATGGTTCTTTAGGGATTCAAGTGGAGGAGATATTATCTCGAAAGCCAATCCTTGAAGGCTATGTCAAAGAAATTCTTGGGGGGGAGACATCCGGTCCACACCTCAATGGCTCTAGGGCATTTCCTAAGAATATGATCCTCGCATTCCTCAACGGTTTAGCAAAAGGGCGCTTGGGATTATCATATACTCTACGCCCGAACAAGTTGGACCTAGTGGGGAGACTATCCCATAGGCACATCCAAAGGAAACTTTGGATCTTAGGATGACTAAGGGCAGCCCGCATCTTATTCCACTCCATATCATGCCAAGGGTAGGTCGTGGCATATAACTACCACTCTTCCCTATACATTTTCGTAAAGTCAAAATATCTCCCTTTAGCCATCCAACATGACAAGGCTATCTTCTTGGTAAGATTGGAGGGTCAAGTGCTGAATCCAAAGGACAATGTCGGGGGAAGGGTTAAGGTTAACTCATCCAAATTCCAACCCGTTATTAAATATAATGATAGCCACGTTCTATTGTCTTTCGGCTAGAAACAGACCCCGTACCTTATGCCTAAGAGGTCCAAATGGGGTCCAAATGTCATGCCGTAAGGAGACACAATCCCTCTTCCCAATACCCCCGCAGTATTTCTTGAAGATATCCCATCCTTTCCCCATATCCCGCCAAATATGGGATCCATACTTAAAAGGGCTTCGGCTATTCATTTCCTTACAATATTTAGCATATATAACCTTAGTAGCCAAGTTCTCAGAGGAGTTCATTTTGGCAGCCAGAGTTTAGCTAGGGAGATGTTTTTAGAGATCCCATTTCTCCATAATTCCACCCCCCTAGGTCCTTAAGGCCACAAATCTTATCCCATGCAATAGTTGCTAACTTAGTTTTCCTTCCTCAGCCCCTTAAGAAATTTCTAGCGGTTGACTCAATATGCTTAGTGATGGAGACGAGAAGGTTTATACAATTCATGGAATAAGCTTTAATTGCACTAAGAGTTAGTAAATTAAAGTAGCTCTACCAGCCTTGGTTAGGTACTTAGTTTTCTAGTTGGCCAACTTGGATTGAATCTTTTATAATGTGGCTAAGCTGGTTACTTGTGGGTCTCTTATTAGTAAGGGGGCACCAAGGTACGTGCCTAGGTCGTGGCTTGACCGAATCAAGTCTAGAGGAGACCATGCCACAAATCCTAGGGTTAGTGTTTCGGAGAAATAGATCGAACTTTTTTGGGGATTCATTTTTAAGCCAGCCTCACTGTGGAAGATATCCATGGTTCTAATAATTGCATCAGCAGTGCTTATATTAGCTTCCCCAAATAATAATATGTCATCTACAAAGAGGAGATTGGACACATTGATCCTATTTTTGGAAAAGGTAAAGGGGGTCCAAGAGCCACCCGTAGACTCGCCTCATTTATAAGAGAGGTCAAGTATTCTATGCACTGTAATAAAAAGATAGGAGGACGGGGAGAAGAATTCGGTGCGTTGGCCATTAACCTGGAACATCGGAAGACACAGAGGATATGCATCTCATGATCGATTACAAGTGTTCTTGTCCAGAGTTATGTCTAATTAGAGTTCTATGAATGAAATCCCACTCAAGTCTGTCATAGGCTTTCTTAAGGTCTATTTTTATTAGTCATCCAATCCTCGTTTCCCTTTCCTACTCTTCATAGAGTGAAGGATCTCCGAGGCAACTATGTAATTGTTCTCAGTCCCCCTCCCAGGAAGTAAACTACTTTGGGTGGGGGATATCATGTCATTTAGAAGGGGCATGAGTCTCTGGACAAGGACTTTGTTCATAATTTTATAAGATTTATTACACAGGCTTATATGTCTAAAGTGTTTAAATGATCTGGGTTCTCATTTTTGGGGATTAAACTAATTATGGTGTTATTTAGAGGCGCAGGATGGTGCATGACTCCGTGGACACCATTTACAAAATCAACCACATCCCTACCCACTTCCTCCCAAGTGCTTCCGATAAAAGAGATGGTGGAAGCCATCCACTCCAGGGCTTTCGAGGGCACCCATGCTAAACACAACTTTTTTCACCTCCCATTTAGTGGCCATGTTGACTAGATTGGTAGTACCATAAACCTCACAAACCCTTTGGGGAGGAGACTCTATCGCTTATGAACAAGGGGAGGAAATAATTTCTAATGTGAGAATTAATCTCCTTAGGGTCGTAATTTCCTCCCCAATGTCGGTGTCCAAGGCCTTGATTTTATTTCTAAGTCTTCTAACAAGAACTGATTGATGAAAAAATTTGGTGTTTGTATCTCCCCCATTAAGCCAACTCTCTCGATCTATTGAATCGAGATTTTAAGCCGAAATCCGAGAATGAAACACTAGATTTCAAGGATATAGATGAATCAGATGATGAAAATTATGAATCAAACAATGATGAAGATCAAAATGAAGTATATCACAATGAATTGAGATGCTTAATCAATGAAGAAATGAATATCGAATGAATTAAGACAAGAATCAATTAAGATTTCAGCAGATTTCAACAACCACCAATGAATTTGAAGATTTTCAACGGAATTCCAACAATCAATCAATAAATTTAAACAAATTTTCAGTTTAATCGAACTTACCGATTGAAATGGATTTGAAGTTACCGAAATCTTTTGCGTAAAACTCCGTAAATTGACGAAGAAGCTGATTAATACTTTCATTGATCTAGATTAACAATGTGACCGAATTGCCTTTAGAAAATTTGAGCAGGATCAATTTTCTCGCTCCGATACCATGTTATGATTTGGGATTGAACTCAATGGAGCAAACTATAGCTCAGACCTTCGCTAAGAGAGAGAGAGAAAAATATCTTCTATTGTGTTTAGAACATTCAATCTATTTCAATAAATGAGAATATCACAAGAGAGGAGTATTTATATCGAATTACAAACAACAAAGTTAGCCGAAGTAATAACAAACTTTACCAAACAAATTCTTTATGTCGTTAACTACCAATCTAACTAACTAGCTAACTAACTAGCTTGTAGAAGAAGCTATTGAACTAAAACTAACAAACGCAATGAGTATGAAGTAGCCTTTAGCTAGGATCCTTAACACTCTTTGATTGTTTAATGTATAAATCTGATTCATGTATGGTCCAGTAAATATTCATTCATCTAATCAAGCACGTAAAGGCCTAAAAATAACCTCTTACATGCATATTAGGCCAGGAAATCCCACAAAAATCAATAACTAACTAAATCCACCAACTTTAAGCATGAATCAAGCAATAAAAGCCAAAAATAATGCAGTAAAACCAGCACCATGATCCCAAAGGAGCTACAATGTCCATACTAATTCCTCGAACAATCATCTTCGACTAAGGGGGAAAGGGGGAAAAATAAGGTTCATCCTCGAACAATCAAATTCGGATAAAGGGTTCTAATTTCTAAAACATAATAGGAAATAGAATTCTAACTTTAGATAAAAGGGTTCCAATTTGTAATTTCAAGATATGCCTTTAAAGAAACTAACCCGTCTAACTTTGGTTTCTTCACACGATCTCCAGTATTAATATTAATCATGGTATACTCGCATCGCAAGCAAGCACCCGAAAAAGCATTATAACCATGTATCCCGCTATTAACAAATGAACTTTCCAAGCAAGAAAGATACATTCATTATCAACCTACAGAAGCATCCAAATAATCCAAAGATAACAAAGAAGACAAGAGATGCATGAGCTATTCCTATCTAAT
Organism: Beta corolliflora; assembly: GCA_947648045.1. Lineage (NCBI taxonomy): Eukaryota > Viridiplantae > Streptophyta > Magnoliopsida > Caryophyllales > Amaranthaceae > Beta > Beta corolliflora. Next base: position 60,815 of record CANSZD010003980.1, read on the forward strand.
AGGAACAATTTCTAGTTCATATCAACAAACATAAATGGTATATTAAATCAAAAAAGTAGTATAATAGCCTTCAACATATCTAATATAACTAAAAAATTATGGTTTATATATTAGTTGTCATATACTTCTTTTATAATTCAATATACCACCTTCACGGATTAATATACTACCCAAATCTCTGATACAAAAAAGATTGTTCATATCAATTATACAAAAAAAAAAATTCACAAATGGAATTTTTATCGATTATCGGCGTATGCGCCAAGGAATTAATGATACCTCAAACAAACTAAATGCACGAAAAGCAGCCAACAACAAAAAAACACAAACAACAATCAAAATACTCAAGGAAAAAAACTCTAAAAACATACCACTTTGCGATACTAATATGCCAAAGAATATTCAAGTGTAAGGAGTTACTGGAATCGACAAAGAATCGATTCTTCACTAGATTTTCAGCCTGATTTTGGTAAGACTTAATAGCCATAACAGTTTGCTTTAAAACCTAGAATTGTTACCCAACATTGTAATACCCCATATTTTTTAGTATTTATTTAAGTAATTAAATATTTATTTTCTAAAATAAATATTTTAAGTAAAGGGTATTTTAGTAATTTCACTTGTTTGATATTATTTTGGCGGAATATGGCGGCAAACTTGGATTTGTTAAAATTTTTTTATTTAAATCCTAGTCACAATTTTTATTTAATAAGTTTTAAACATTTAATCATTTATGGTGGGGTTTTGCAAAAAAAAATATTTTAATGCTAGATGGCTGGCCACCATGTTTTGGGGGGGGGGCGTTTGATTTTCTAAAACTCCTAATTTAATGTTGGAGGTTACAAATTTTGGTTTAATCTTCTAATTTATGGTGAAGGTTACAAAATATTTAATTTTGGAAATTATGTACTACCTATTCTACACCTATAAATACCCCAAACCTTAAGCCATATTTTCCACACAAAAACTTTGAAGAATTCAAACTCTCTTATTCAAGGTTCTTTCTTCTCTTCTTAATATAATTTAGTTTTGTATTCTTTATTCAAGTTCCAATTTTATTTGGTTTAAGTAAAATATTTTCATGTTTCATGCTAAAAAATATTATGCTCAAGATAGGTTATGTAGGAATTCATGATTAAATTCATGTTTAAGTTCATGTGATAAGTTACTTATTAGATTTTTATATTATTGGTAGGTTAGGAGAATGCTCAAGCGTAAGACTTAGTGAAGATACTAGTATACTCTTTGTGCAAGATTAAGGTTCGTTATGTAGCTAGATATTTTGATATGTGGTTTTATGTGTTAAAGTTGTTTATTGATTTAATGGTTGAATGGATTTAGAAATTTGGTTTAAAATGGTTTAAATATTTTATTATTTTGCTCTTGAAAATGAAAAGAAGGAATAAATTTATCAATCATATAATATGAAAGTTTTGTTATCCTTTTTGGAAATTTAAATTATTATTAGAAGGAATGGTTTGATTGGTTTTTTATGAACTTGAATGTTCAAAAAGTTGTTTATGAGAAAAGGAGATTTATGAGAAAAGTCATATTATTATTATTACCGCTTGATTAACGTCAAGAAGGGTTTATGCTTCAAAGTCCACTTGTTGGTAATTATTGTTACCCCTTGATATAGATCCGTGATGGGATGACTAACTTGGGGTGTGCATACTTAGGTAAAGGAAGGAGAGATAAGAAGAGGAATTGTTTTCAAGTTTATTTTAATCCAAAGTACATGGAAAGAGTTTGTTCATAAAAGTTATCGTTGAATTATTAAATGTAAATTGTTACGAACTAGCAAATGTGTTACTTATCTAGTGCATTTCGTACTCAGTTTTATACTGACGCGTGTTTCCTTTTTCCTTTTTGGCTTTGCCCTGTTTACCTTTTGGTAAGCAGTTTTGCAGGTGAACTTTGGATGTGTATGGGAGCATACTAGGGTGGGATATCTTCACCTAGTATAGGATGTTTTATTTATTTTAAATTTGAGACAATATATATTTTTAATAATAAAGAAGTATTATTATTTTGGTTAGAATCTTTCGCTGCAAGTTTTTGGTCCATTAGTAGTTAGTTGCCGAAAGCATGATAGTCACGTGGAGGTAATACTCCTAAATTACTCAAACATTATTTATCTATTATTTATTTGAAAGTCGGTAATTTGGGGGTGTTACAAACATATTCAAAGATAATTATGACAAAGAAGGAGGTGAAATTTCCAAAATACGTATAGTTCATAGTATATACGCGATCTTATATCCGTACTTGTAACCTATGAATGCAATCTTGACCCTAATTCGAATTAAAATTCGAGAAAAATCAAACTATCAAGAAATCCCTAAGTCTGTGAAAGGAAACATGATAAATGAAATTCAATCTACCAATAAAAAGAGACGAAAATTACTCTGTTTTATCGATGTAAGAACCATCGTAGCAGACTTTCCCCGATAAGAGGTTTTTAGTGTGTTGTTAAGGCACCAAAAATCGCTTTTCAAACAATATTTATAAAACCTAACAAGCAATTACTAAGAACGTAGTAAAGGCAAGTCAAGGGTCGATCCACTGGGAAATGGGATTAATCAAAGTCAATCAAGTCCAAATTACCTAATCAAGGGTTTTGGGGGGATTTTAAATAATTTGGTAACAACTACGACTAGCTACTATTAAAGGACTAGCAAATAACGCGAGATGAAAATATCAATAAGGAAGACACTAGAGTTAAGGTTACTACTATGGATCAAAGCTTAACAACGATCATTAATGCATTTGTGATTCAAAGGCGACAATTATGCAAGGTTTAGTTTTCCTCTAAAATACTCTAGTCCTCTCTCGAATGGTCCTCAAGAATAATCACTTAATCAATCAACTAAATCCCCTCTCGAATGGTCTTTAGTCAATTGATTAAGAGATTCAATAAGTATGGAAAACCTCTAATAAAGGATCCCCTTAATTTCTACCCAATATCTTTGCTTAGAAATTAAGTTGATTCATGGGGATGATAAAAGAGTTCAAAATTCGATTAAGAACATTTGAAACCAAAATATCAAAGCATAAATGTGATCAATATCTATCCTAAGGCCTCAAAACACCAAGATCAATGCATAATCATATTTAGATCATCACAATCACATTAACAATACATTTAAACCTTAATCCATACTTTCACCCTAACCCTAGATAGGAGACTACCCACTAATCATGGATTCTAAGCATAAAAACATGAAATCTATAACTAATCTGGGGCTAAACATGATTAAGAAATAATTAATCTAATGAAAATAACAAATATGAATCTATAATAAAAGAGAACTAGTACTATGGAAAAGGAGAGATTGATAATCTAAAAGATGAATAAAACAGAAAACTTTGAAATTAAATTAATGAAAGTTACCTTGAAACTGTAGATAATCAACAACTTTAATTTATGGATCTCATATCCAAGAACAAGCCAGATGTTTTTTGTCTCTAATATGAACCCTAATAATACTCTCTAGTCTAGAATAAAGCATAAGTCAAAAATAATAACCTTCTATTGTTTTTAATAGGCACGAGCCTTACAAATTTTTCTGACGGTATTAAGTGGTGCGGGCGCACCATAGTAACAGGTGCGGGCGCACCATTCTTTCTGATCTGGTGGGATAGTTCAACTTAAAACGAGCATAACTTCTTCGTTTTATATCCAAATCAAGCTTATGACCAATCGTTGGAAAGCTATCTAAACGAGATTTCACCTCCAACTAGAATTAACTTCATCCGATTTGTGGTTTAAAAGTTATGTCCATTTGAAGTTCCCCATACAAGATTTTATTGCATTATATGTCCTCCTTTGTGCGAGCTGACATGGGACATGGTGCAAGCACACCATTTCTCAACGTGTGCTCTATTTTCATTGCTTTCTTTTGCCAACTCTACAACTCATAACCATCTTAGGTAGTTCCACCTATATTAAGAATATAGTAAAATAGGGTAAAAGCAAATGTACTAGAAATTCGGTCAAAAATGACTAAAAATCTAGCAAAATGTCACTATGATCAAGAATGATCAAGTGAATGAAATAAAAGGGGAAATAGAGAATAAAGAGGGAAGAAATGGGAGAAAGAGGATCAAAATAAGCTAAAATGAGTTTGCAAAGTGCGTTAGAAACGCACTTATCAAACTCCCCCAAGCTTAGCATTTTACTTGTCCTCAAGTAAACCAAGAATGAGTAGGAAGAAAGAAAAGAGGAAAAAAATATGAAAAAGAAAAACCATGCAACACACTAGCCTAAATGCTCTATATGCAAAGCTACAAACATAACATGCAAGCTAAATGAGTTCACACCAAGATTTAGGAGACCAACCAAACATAAGAGGAATGATGATTAGGTAGCACAAGAGTGACTTAAGAGATCCAATTCACCAATCAACCGAGTCTTCTTAAAAACTAGGTTTTCTAGGAGTGATTTCTCACCCTTCTCCACTTCCAAGTCCCGAGTTTGAATTCCCCCTAGCACATTTTGATGACCGTCATCATGACTTACACAAAATCTCACCCGCCACTACTAAATTGACCAATACTAGTCTAGAAGTCAAGAGGGACTTTATCAAGGTTGTAACGGGGCTAGGTTAGGGGTAAGGATATCGATTTAAGAATGTGGTGCAAAAAGGTAAAGCGGAGCACAAACTAGGGGGAAAAGACTCCCCTAAGCTAGTCGTAACACCAATTCAATTTGAAATCTCAAACATAACCACTTTTTTTTTCTAACTTTGATTTTCAACTTTTGAACATATTTTTTTATTTTGCTTATCAATTTACTCTTTCTCTTTCTTTTCTTTCAACAAGAATCCAAATGAATCAATAACAACTTCTTTCTTTTTCGCAAGTTTCTTCATCTTTTGCAATTATACAAACACATTAAGTCACTTTCAACCAAAGACTTAGTATCAAAATAACTCAACTCAACTCAAACTAGACATGTACTCCACTTTTGAGGAAAGTTTGGCCATGACTTATTATGAGGGTTAAGCAAAAATAGGATAGAAAGGCTCAAATGGGTTGAGAAGCGGGTAATTATGTCGGTATAAAAGGCTTTTTGGCTTTTAAACTCCTAATTCTAGCAAAATGAAACGCCCTAAATCATTCTTCTATTAGCTTGATCATATGCAATCTTGGGGAGCTAAAATGCAAGTCACAAGTTAGGCGATCAATGGTGAGGGTTGTAAATGAGTCTTACGAGGTTCGTGTCCCTCCTTCGGGATTCATCGCACAAGGGACAAGGCAATCCAATCAACCAACTCGCCTAATTTCAAAAAGACTCTACCAAAAGTTATCGTTCTCAAAGATCACAAAAAGTCACAACAAGGCTTCCAAAACCATCAAGTCAACTGCAAGGAAGGTCTTCCAATCAAGATATGAACACTCTTAGCAACAAATTATGCATGAAACCAAACTAATTTAAATGCATTAAAAAAAAGTAAGAAAAGAAAAAGAAGATTTTTTTTGTTAGTTTTTTTTATGCAAACCAAACATGCAAATACACTAATATGAACCTACTTACAAACAGGAGGAAGAAAATGTTGAGATGGAGAGAACACATGCTAACTCCCCCAAGCTTAATACAAACTCCGTCCTCGGAGTTAACAAGCAAAGAGAAAGTAAGGAGGAAGTAAGGGCACAAAATCTAGCAAAATTCTTAACCAAATAAGATAAGGAGAACTGTCTCATAGTACCTCCCGAAAAGTGCCTATTTTAGGATCATTAGCTAGACTTTACCACTAAATAATTTGACAAAGATCTCAATAGTTTGTCATAAGCATTAGCACACATTTCACAATGGATCAAATAGGTAAGAAATAAACGAAGAGCATGCACAAATTTCAATGCGTCTATATGCTTACCAAGAGATGAGTGTCGAAAATAATGAAATTTTCGAGAGAATCCTGGAAAGTATGAAGAACAAACATCAAAATTAAAATAAAAAGAAGAAAATTGTGAGTTGTCCTTTTGATGGTCCTTGCAAAATTTAAGCTCGATCATGTTCTGGATGACTTCCATTTGAGTCTTGTGAAGGTTTACAGAGGCAAAAGGTTCTTCCAATGGTGAAACTTTGAGGAGAGGGAATAAGATGGGGAAGGAAGGAACTAAGTCGAGTTTCCTTAAAAAAGGAATATGAAGAGGACGAGTAGAAACAAAAGTCTCATTAACTACTTCTTCAACATTATTAGACTCTATAGTGTAAGCTTTCTCAACAAATGATTCCTCTACTATGGGGTTCTCATCTAAATCCCAATCATCATATTCATTGGTTATAGTCATGCAAGAGTGATTTTGATTATTGATAATTCGACCCAATGTTTCGATTGATCTTTTGCTAGATTTGACAATGTTGTCTATCATAGAATCACACCTCTTTAACAAAGAAATATTTTCTTTGAGTGAATTAAGAATTTCAGAATAGACATGTAGTTCACAACTAGAGACATCTTCTAAATTTGAGAAAGTAGTATTTCCATGGTGCCACTCATAAGTGTCTCTAGATAGCCACCCAAAGAAACTCCATGCTTCATGAAAGTGTTGGCATCGAAATTCACCATTAAACATAGACTCCACCACTTCTCTTGTAGGCATATTCAGACCTTCATACATCACCTCACACATCTCCCAAATCTCAAGTCTATACTTAGTTAGAAGAGTGTTCTCAAATCTCTGATAATAATTCCAAAATGGTACGTTCATCCTCATATTGAGGAAAAAAGAAGTTTGCAATTTTTTTTGGAATTCTCTTAAAAGAAGAAAAAAAATTATATACAAATTCCTAGACTCATATAAAAACAAAGACTCGACCACATAAAATTAAACAAGATAAAAAAAAACAAGCCAATAAAGAAAAGTAACAAAATAATCAATTAAGCAATTTCAAACTAAAAAAAACTTCAATCAATAGCACAATTTCCCGGCAACGGCGCCATTTTGATAAGAGGTTTTTAGTGTGTCGTTAAGGCACCAAAAATCGCTTTCAAACAATATGTATAAAACCAAACAAGCAATTACTAAGAACGTAGTAAATGCAAGTCAAGGGTCGATCCATAGGGAAAATGGGATTAATCAAAGTCACGCAAGTCCAAATTACCTAATTGAAGGGTTTTCGGGGGTTTTAAATGATTTGGTAACAACTACGACTAGCTAGCTACTATTAAAGGACTAGCAAATAACACGAGATGAAAATATCAATAAGGAAGACACTAGAGTTAAGGTTACTAGTATGGATCAAAGCGGAACAACGATCATTAATGCAATTGTGATTCAAAGGCGACGATTATGCAAGGTTTAGTTTTCCTCTAAAATACTCGAGTCCTCTCTCGAATGGTCCTCAAAAATAATCACTTAATCAATCAACTAAATCCTTCTCGAATGGTCTTTAGTCAATTGATTAAGAGATTCAATAAGTACGGAAAATCCCTAGTAAAGGATCCCCTTAATTTCTACCCAATATCTTTGCCTAGAAATTAAGTTGATTCATGGGGATGATAAAAGAGTTCAAAATTCGATTAAGAACATTTGAAACCAAAATACCAAAGCATAAATGTGATCAATATCTATCCTAAGGCCTCAAAACACCAAGATCAATGCATAATCATCTTTAGATCATCACAATCACATTAACAATACATTTAAACCCTAATCTATACTTTCACCCTAACCCTAGATAGGAGACTACTCACTAATCATGGATTCTAAGCATAAAAACATGAAATCTATAACTAATCTAGGGCTAAACATGATTAAGAGATAATTAATCTAATGAAAATAACAATTATGAAACTATAATAAAAGAGAACTAGTACTATTGAAAAGGAGAGATTGATAATCTAAAAGATGAATAAAACTGAAAACTTTGAAATTAAATTAATGAAAGTTACCTTGAAAGTGTAGATAATCAACAACTTTAATCTATGGATCTCAAATCTAAGAACAAGCCAAATATTTTTTCTCTCTAATATGAACCCTAATAATACTCGCTAGTCTAGAATAAAGCATAAGTCGAAAATAATAACCTTCTATTGTTTTTAATAGGCGCGAGCCTTACAAATTTTTGTGACGGAATTAAGTGGTGCGGGCGCACCATTCTTTCTGATCTGGTCGGACAGTTCAACTTAAAACGAGCATAACTTCTTCGTTTTATATCCAAATCAAGCTTATGACCAGTCGTTGGAAAGCTATCGAAACTAGATTTCACCTCCAACTAGAATTACCTTCATCCAGTTTGTGGTTTGAAAGTTATGTCCATTTGAAATTTCCCATACAATATTTTATTGCACTATATGTCCTCCTTTGTGCGAGCTGACATGGGACATGGTGCAAGCACACCATTTCTCAACGTGTGCTCTATTTTCATTGATTCCTTTTACCAACTCTACAACTCATAGCCATCTTAGGTAGTTCCACCTATATTAAGAATATAGCAGAACAAGGTGAAAGCAAATGTACTAGACGATAAAAAATGACTGAAAATCTAGCAAAATGTCACTATGATCAAGAATGATCAAGTGAATGAAATAAAAGGGGAAATGGAGAATAAAGAGGGAAGAAATGGGAGAAAGAGGATCAAAATAAGCTAAAATGAGTTTGCAAAGTGCGTTAGAAACGCACTTATCACTTCCTTGTGATGGTTGCTAGGGTTGTCGACACATATGTTGCTTGGCTCACCAATCCTACAAAAGCATGAACTCGTTGTATTGAGTGAGAGGAGCAAGAATGAGGATTGTGGTCAAGTGAAAGGAAGAAAAAGAGAGGACGGTGGTTGAGTGTGAGAGAGAGAACTGCGAGGTTGAAGAGATAGAGGGAAAATGGGGACTGCGAGGTTGAAAAGAGATTGGGAAAATGGGATATGCAAGTGCGGAAAAACTAAAAAAAAGGGAAAGAAGGGTTGCGGTTAGCCTAAAAACCGCAGCCCTTTGTAATAACTGGCTGCAGCTTTTTGGGCTAACCGCAACCCTTGATTCCCATTTTCTTTCCCTCGTTTTTTAAGATGGATTAAGGGCTGCGTTTTTTAGATAATCGCATCCCTTGCACAAGCATCCCTTGGCCTTTTTCCTCTAGTGATTGCCTCCATATAGTTGCTATCTCCGCCATGGTTTTTACCTTATGCAACAATCTCTTCTTGACCCTTAACCCGAACTTGTTCACACACATAGTTTTTTAGGGACTCCACAGTATCTCGGGGTTTGCCCCTAACTTCATCAGCTAGATTTTTACATAACCATTCAGAAGATACCATAGGGTTTTCCTCCAATCATCAATTACATTCTCTTCCTCAACTTCAATGAGTTCAGATTCAAAAATATCATTCCCACTTGACTCCTCATCATCAGAACACTCAAAATTTAAATCAGACTCTACATCATCATCTAATTCTTCACTTAAATCAGCCCTTCGAACTTTGTTTTGCCCTACCAAGGTGCTCTTCCTTGCATTGAAATTCCCCTTAGTCCTTGGGATCCCATATTTCACTGCAAAGACTTTTTAGTACCCTAAAACCAAAGATGTCTTATTCTAGAAGCCATTCTAGGTTGCCTAGTGCTATGAAGCTGGTTGAGATTCCTGCTGGGATTGGATTTCTAGTGGAGGTGAGGCAGTTGGTGGTGTGGAGTTTTATGATAATGGTACTCTTGGCTTCTGTTGGGGGTTGAGAACCTTCTGGAAAGACCTGATCAAACTCATGTGAAGAGAACATCCTCATATACTCACATACAACCTTAAGTTCTTCTGCATCCCTAACAGGCACCTCTATGACAACAAGGAGCCTCCTTAACTCATCTTGTTCCCTTTCCCCCTCCTCCTTTTTCTCAATCTCTCCTTTTTATCAGCTGCCTCTTTTGTTCCTCCTCCTTCTCCTCCTGATTTCTCGAACTCACCTCTTCCTCAGCCTGCCTCCTTTGTTCCCCCTCCATCTCCTTCCTTAATCTCTCCTCAAATCTCCTGCTTTATTCAACAATCTCCCTCTCAGCTTGTTCCTTCAATGCAACATATGATCTAAACACTACTCCAGGGTTTTCTGTTTCCTCAACCAACAACTTTATATCTTCATCAAGTCAACATCAGTCTCAATCTCTATCTTTCTATTAGCCCTAGGATTGTGAACAAATAACCTAAATGCTTCGGGTAAAAACACATGTTGTTTTTCAGACTCATATACTATGTCTTCAAACAACCCAATCAAATGACACAAGTCAGTGTCCTCAACCCTAACATCAAATCATGACCACCATAATGCAATACTAACCAAATTGTTGCCATCCTAAAACATGTAAAGACCAACACACAACACAAAGATTCAAAATTTAAAAAATTTCACAATGCAAAACGTATTAAAACAACACAAATTCATTCAAACATAAACGGGAAGAAGATAGACTTTACCTAATTGCAGATTTGGCTAAAAAAATTGAAATATTCACATCCTTCTGAAATGCAGCTCTGAGCTATTTTTGGATGTCGTCCTCTTCTTCCCAACTAACGACAATCAGCAATTCTACTTCGAGTAGAGTGAACGCAGCTGATGTGGTGAAATTTTTTGGGTAACTTCTTAATTTTCTAGGGTTTCTTTCGCTCTTTTGGGTAAAGTAAGAATAGGGGAGAAGAAAATGAAAGGCTCTAAATTTTGGATGCCTTCTGAAAAGTGAAAGGTCGTGTGCCATAAGGAATTGACCAAATGTTGCTAAAACATTTAATAGGGGTAAAGTCGTAAATAAAGGTAAACGACGAGTTAATTTCTATTAGACAAAAGGGTAATAAATGCTAGTGTACTTTTACTCAGAGGTATACGGTGAATTTATAAAACAACGGGGTTATATGGTGAATAATCGAATTTGTTAGAGGTATTTCTGTTTAAAATAAGAAGTTTGGAAAATCTAATAATGTAGACCAATAATATTGAGTAACATATATAATGATAGAAAAATGGAACAAAATATTTGTATACCTTAAACTTAGCACTAATCAAAGTCCATTAATAGTTGAAATTATTTAGCTAGGATGCGTCATCACTCATAACTAGGACGCTTAATGTCACATTTGTTATTCGTGCCTCTTAACTTCTAAGTGCTTGTTTTTTTTTGGAAATTTTTAAGTGCTTGTTGTCCAACACTAAACGCATATTAAGTTTCACACATACACAATCAGTCAATTACCGCTATTTAATTTCTTTTGAATATGCATTTGTGAGTTGTCATAACAGAGTATAGAACAGAAAGTTTGCGTTTGATTCTAGTTTTTCCACAAACGGACCTTTTTGTGACGTGCAGCTTTGAGCATTATTTCATTAATTATACATCCATAAAATTATAAAAATTTAATATTTTTTACTATACATATTTCTGCGAATCAAACAAGATTTTTTTAAAATTATATATTTCTTTACATATGAATCACTTGTGAGAGTTAAAGTGTGTGGAAAGGGTTGTTTTGTATACATGAGAATTTTATTCCTATGGGGAGTTCTATTTCCTAGAAAGTTATTTCCTTTATATAATCAAACATAAAGAAAGTTGCACTTCCCATGAATTGATGTGGGAATTTTGAACGACCAGGGGGTGTGGGTGAATAAATTCCCACGTATTGCATTGTGGGAATTTTTATTTCCCAAGGAATTTTCATTGCGCCCATTTCCCCCACTTCCTGTCAACCAAACAACTACATAAATTAGAAAATCATGGGAATTTCTATTGCCTACATAATTTCATGTATACCAAACAATCACTCAATGTCAAAATACAAAGTGTAACTAGATGGAGTAGTTTGTCTTAGCAAGTACTTCCTCTGTTCCTAAATAAGTGTTACATTCACTTTTCATGTAATTCAATATATTTGTTTCATCATTGATATCTTTAATTAATTGCGCAATAGTAAAAATTATAAAAGTTGATATTTTGAAAATATACATTGAGACAAATCTAACAAGATCCCATATGACAATGTTTTTCTTTATATAATAGTGAGAAAATAGAGCTAAAGTTAGTTGATGAATACAATTTACTCAATATAACACGTATTTAGAAATGGATGAAGTATTTAACTTATGCTTATCCATATAACAAAACTAACGCTCACAAAGTAGTCATAGTTCTTGTATGATGAGGACACATAGATAGATTCTAACTCACAAGAAAACTCTAGCTATTCAGATTAAAATATGAGAATTTTTACCCAAAAGTTAGAATAACCGCAACAAATTTCAGGTGATTAAGAGTCGGACCCCCAAACATGTAAATAGGAGGTGGAAATTCTTATCACTTGACCAGCTCCCACATATTCCAGTCCACAAACTGTATGCACTAAGGATACGAGTTAGCTCAAGTGGATAGAGCACTCCCCCTTGGCCCATGAGGTTAGGGGTTCGATCCTTACCCCCAGCATTATGCTGGGGTGTTTCTTTCGCATGCTATGCATGCCTTACCAGCCAATGTGTTGGTGTTTCCTACAGGCTAGTAGCCTTGTAGGGGTTAGCCCTTGGGCTGACTTAATCTCCTAATCAAAAAATAAAAAAATCAAAAAATAAAAAACAAACTGTATGCACTTAACCCCTTAAAATTATCTGGATATATAGCCAATTTTAACGTGATAGGTTCACTGCTTGCATTGTACTCCCTTTGTTCTCTTTTATTTAACCTATTTTGACTTGTGCGGTTGTCAATGTACTTCTTTGACTACAACTATCTTTCATGCATATTCGTAAAAATTATAATGATTGGATATTGTTAGATTGTGTAAAACTCCTTGAGTTTGGAGTGTTGTGTATTGATCAATATATAGGTTTACAAAATCCGAGTCCTAACATAGTTAGGGAACTATACAAAATATATCCTAAGACAATGAGAAAATATTATTCTAATATTATTCTCTATCACACCCCTGCAGTCATAGCGGGAGGAGAACGTACGCTAAGACTGGATTTAAAATCCAAAAATAGTTGCCTGGGAAGCCCTTTTGTGAAAATATTTGCAAAATGATATCGAGTAGGCACGTGTAAAACACGAACTTGTCCTAAAGCAACCTTTTCCCGAACAAAGTGAATATCCAACTCAACATGGTTGGTGCGTTGATGCTGAACAGGATTGCTGGACAAATAAATAGCACTGATATTATCACAATAGAAAAGAGTAGCTTGACGAAGAGGACAATGCAACTCTAGTAATAAGTTGCGCAACCAACAAGATTCAGCTACAACATTAGCGACGCCTCGATATTCAGCCTCTGCACTAGATCTAGAAAGAGTAATATTACGCTTAGAAGACCAGGAAATAAGGTTGTCCCCTAAAAACAACAATATCCAGAAGTAGAACAGCGAGTGTCGGGGCACCCGCCCCCAATCAGCATCAGTATAAGTGACCAGACGCAGGGAAGAAGAAGGATATAAATGTAAACCATGATCAATAGTTCCCTTAATGTAGCATGATCCTTTTTAATGCATCAAAGTGAAAGACCCTAGGGTCGGTGCATAAACAGAATACACTCGCTAAAAAAAAGATACGATATATCATGACGAGTAAAAGTGAGGTACTGAAGAGAACCTGCAAGACTGCGATATAAAGTGGGATCATGAAACTGTGGTCCATCATCTGCACTAAGTTTGGACTTAGTGTCCACATGAGTAGCTGCAAGCTTACAACTAGCCATGCCTGCACGCTCTAGAATTTCTTGTGCATATTTATGTTGAAGATGGTGTTCGGGTGACAGCAATACCCATAAAATAACTCAATGGACCTAAATCAGACATCGGGACCTCGGTCTGGAGTTGAGTGATGATCCGTGCCCGTAGAGTGTCAGAGGAAGTAACCAACAATATATCGTCAACATACAATAATAAATAGTCAGTGTCTGAGCCATGATGAAAAGTGAAGAGAGAAGTATCACTCTTGGTAATAATGAACCTCATGTACAAGATAAAATTAGAAAACCATTGATACCACACACGAGGCGTTTGTTTATGGCCATAAAGAGCTTTACGCAGGCGACAAACATAATGAGGAGTGCGAGAATCAACAAATCCTGGAGGCTGATGCATATAAATAGTCTCGAGAAGATCACCATGGAGAAAAGCATTTTTAACATCCAGTTGATGAATAGACCACTTGCGAGCCATAGCTAAACTCAATATAAAGACGAATAGTCTCGTGGTTTGACCACTCGGATTAGATGTTTCATCACAATCGACACCCAACCTCCCGAGACTCCGCCATCACAAACAAGTCGAGCTTTGTGTCTTTCAAGGTCACCATTAGATTTCAATTTATGTTTGAAAAGCCACATACAATTAACAATATTCACCCCTGTAGGCCTAGGTACCAATTCCCAAGTCCCTGTTTTAATAAGAGCACTATATTCATCTTGCATGGCCGCATTCCAATTATGGTCATTTAGGGCCTGCTTGTGATTTCTATGCAATGGGGATTTGTATGTAGTAGGGCTGGAATTTTGAGTGAGGAGTTTATATTTGGGGTTGGGCTTAACAATTCCTCTCTTGGACCGAGTAACAGGGGGTGAAGGAGGAGGTCGTGTGAAAGTTGGATTTGGGGCGCCGCACAAAGTGGGGATAAACAAGTGGCACGCGTGTGGGCTGGGGTAGAAGTAGATTGGGCTGGTGAAGTCTGATGGGCTGGGATAGGCGCGGGTGGGGGGGGGAGTCTGAGTGGTGGACTCTTGGGCCTGGTGAGGCGCGGTCCTGATTGGGGGAATCAGGGGCAGCGTTGGGTTGGGCCGTAGCATTATGTGGGGGATGAGCCTGAATTTGAGGATAAATGTGAGTTAAGAGTGGAGAGGGCTCATTAGATGTGAGAAAGTGATAATCACTAGAGGAGTATTTGGTGGTGGTCATGAACGGGAAAGTGTTTTCATCAAACATTACATGACGAGACAAAATGAGTTTATTAGTGGAGAGATCAAGACACCTATACCCACGATGATTAGCAGGATAACCCAAGAAAACACAGGGGGTGGACCTAGGAGCGAGTTTATGTGGAGATGTAGCTGTCAAATTTGGATAGCAAAGGCAACCAAAAATCCGTATATGGTTATATGATGGTGGTTTTCCAAAAATTACTTCAGAGGGAGATTTATGGTGATGTAATTTGGAGGGCAAAATATTAAGGAGATAGGTGACAGTTTCGAGAGCATGAGGCCAATATGGAAGAGGAACAAAAGGATGGAAAAGAATAGTACACATAACATTGTTAATTGTAGGAAGCATGCGTTCGGCTTTGCCATTTTGAGAGGATTTGTGTGGACAAGAGAACCTAAAAACAATTCCATGAGTGAGGCAAAATTTTTTGAAGGGTTCATTATCAAATTCACGACCATGATCACTCTGAAATGATTTAGTGGGGAGTTCGAATTGAGTGTTGATAAGTCGGTTTTTAGTGGCATTTAAGTAGGTCTTAAGTCTCATTTCCATGTAGTTTTTAGTGCATCTTAGGTCTAATTGCATGATTTGAGCATTCTTTTGAACCATTGTGTTGTTTGGAGATACTTTTACCTCTTATTTGTGAATTTCAGGTTTTATGGGCGGTTGTGACCAAGAGAGGATAAGTTGGCTCATAGATGGTCTAGTTGATGACTCCCGGATGCAAGAGGATGAGTTTGACTGCTTTGGGATTGAAGGAATGATGATATTGAAGAATTTTGTCTTCGCGGGACCAAGAAAGATTTCGCTTGCCCATGCACCAAGGCGCACGCCCAAGCGAGATCCCGCTTGCCCGTGCAGATCTGTGAACGAAATCAACAAAACCTTCTGTCTCGCGTGCACGCCCAAGCGAGATCTCGCTTGCCCGTGCGACATAGCGCACGCCCGTGCGGTTTTCTGCTTGCCCGTGCAAGCTGTTATTCGCCTGATTTCCGCGACTTTAATTATTTCCTTTTCTAGTTTTTGTAGACGATATTAGGTTTTATTAAACATACTTTTGGGGAGTTTTTCATGATTAGAAAGGGAGAGTATTACTTTTTAGAGAGCTTTTGAGAGGAAACTCCATTATTAAACCTTGAATTCTACAAGTTTGATCCATTGAAGTAAAGACTAAGTTTTTTTAATTTTCCTCTTTTCCTTATTATTATTATGTCTTTCAATTTATTTATCAATTGTTTTGTTATTTCAATTATGAGTGAGTAGTTTTATAATCTAGGGTTAAGTTGAACCCTAGCAATGACTAATGCATGAATCCCTCCCATAATTCCAATTTGATGTGATTGATTGTATTTGTTTGATTGAATTGTGCTTAATTTCATTATCATACTAGGGATAGGTGATTTTGAATTGATTCCTTATGTCTTGTTTTCAAAGGGAATTGAATCTAGATGGATTTGTTGATTTAATCAAAAGTATGAATATCTCTATAGGAATAAGTAGATAGGATTACTAGGAATTTATTTGTGATGCCATGCCCAATGTCTCTTTCTTGCATGATTCCATGGGAATAGGTTTGATTACTTGTTTAGAGTAGCCATAGGTACTCGGGAGAGATCTTTGGTAGTTATAGAGTGCATTACTCCTTTTGAATCATTGATTATGTTTATTGGGATGGGAATTATTCATGTATTATTCGTGCTAGAGGGGATACTTAATTTTAGATGTTTTTATTGATTGATTTTACCTCGTGTGTTCTTAATAGTTATCATAATTTAGTATTATTATTAGTTCAACACCTTTTCACCATTGTTTGTCACTTGTTTAGTTGAACTGAGTCGCGATTTCTAGTGTTTGATACCGTTTGTCCCTGTGGATTCGACCTTGACTTACCCTGCTACATAGTTAGGAGGATTAGTTAGGAAATTATTTTTGTTAGGTGCGCGACACGCCTATCAAATTTTGGCGCCGTTGCCGGGGACTAACGATATTAGATTAGTTTATCTTTGATTTAGTTAGCTAAACTTATTTTTGTTCGATTATTGTTATTCTGTTTGTTGTTTGATCTCTTTTCTTTCAGTCTTCTTTGTTGCATGCGCACTCGTAGCAAGGGTCCAGAAGATCTAGCTACTCTTGATCGCGAGATTGAAGCTACAGCAAGGAGATTAGGAGGTCAACGAAGAAGACAACAACAAAGATCAACAATGGGAGATGAAACACCACCAAAGTCTCTACGGGAATATGCTATGCCCGATGAGACCACCACCACCATCACCAGGCCAACCACCAATGCAACACACTTCGAGCTTAAGCCACAATTTATTCAGTTTATTTCACAGGACTCTTATGCGGGAACACCAAAAGAGAGCTCTACTGATCATTTGGCTAGCTTTCTAGAGAAGTGTAATACTTTGAAACTAACAAATGTTTCTGATGATCTGATTCGATATTGTGCTTTTCCTTTTTCTCTCAGGGACGAAGCAAAGGAATGGTTAAAAGAAGAAGAAGTGAGAAAGATCGCCACATGGCCGTAATCGAAGAAGGCCTTTCTCTACAAATTCTTCCCCTCCTATGAGAACTTCAAAGTTCGAAATGAAATATCCGGTTTTCAACAACACGAATTGGAGTCTCTCTATGAGGCATGGCAGCGGTACAAGGCTTTGCAAAGACAATGCCTACACCATGGCATTCCTGAGTGGCTATTGATTCAGACATTCTACAATGGTCTGAAGCATGAGGTTAGAAGTTCTATTGATGCTGCATCTGGCGGTACTTTCATGGCCAAAACTCTGAAAGCTGCTAAGACATTGTTGGATGATATGGCTGCCAACAACTATTTGAATGACTGGAGTGTGTCTCGTGGAGCCCCTAAAAGGGGAGGTAAGTATGAGGTTGATGCTATTGCTACTTTGACTAACACTTTGCAGGGTTTTGGCGCCAAGGTTGATCAATTGAGTAGCGGACCAATAGCACCTATTTGTGAGATTTGTGAAGTGCAGGGTCACTCATTGAATGAGTGTCAATACAACACCATGGGCATGATATCTGAGCAAGTCAATGCCCTCCTAAACACAAACACAAGACCACAAAACAACCCATACTCACACACATATAACCAAGGTTGGAAGAATCATCCAAATTTCTCCTAAAAAAAATAACCAACCTCAACCTCCACACACAAACCACTCCCAACCACCCGGCTTCCAACAAAGACCACCTTTCAACTCTTCCTCCTCATCCTCTAGATCCAACCTTGAGAGTATCATGGAGAATCTAGCTTCTTCTCAAACAAAGCAAGTTGAATATCAAGCCAAGCAAAATGAATTCTTCAACAACTCTCTCCAACAAATCAATGCTCATAATAAGTTGATGGAGAATCAGATGACCCAACTTGCCCAACAAATTAGTCATCTTTCTAAACCTTCAGGCCAACTTCCTGGGCAAACTGAACCAAATCCTAAGGGGCATATCCATGCCATCTCATTGAGGAGCGGTAAGGAATTGCAAGAGCCTACAAAGAAGGTGACTGAGCAGAAGAAAAGTGTAGAAGAGGTTACAAGGTTAAGTGAAGAAGATCAAGGTGAGAAGGTTTTGGAAGATGAAGCTAAGGAGACTGAGCAAAAGGAACCCACTATCATCCCTATTCAACCATACAAGCCACTGTTCCATTCCCTCAAAGATTGGCCACAGGCAAAACTTGAGAAGAAATACGGGAAGTTCCTTGATATTTTGAAGAAGCTGCACATCAACATCCCTTTCTTGGATGCTATTTCTGAGATGCCTTCTTATGCTAAGTTTTTGAAAGACATGCTCTCAAACAAAAGAAAAATTAAAGAGAATGTCACTGTTTCACTAACAGCTGAGTGTAGTGCTATTTTTGCGTAACAAGCTTCCGAGAGAAGCTAGGCGATCCAGCAACTATTCTATTCCAATCAAACTTGGTGATATTGCTATCAAGAATGCTTTGTGTGATCTTGGGGCAAGTGTTAGTCTCATGCCTTTGTCTATCTGCAAGAAACTCAACATGGGTGAACTGAAACCCACGCGCATCTCTCTCCAACTAGCAGACAGAACAGTCAAGTTTCCGCTTGGCATCCTTGAAGATGTTCCTCTTAGAGTTGGTAAATTTTTCATTCCATGTGATTTTGTTGTCATGGAGATGGAAGAAGATGCACAGGTTCCCATCATCCTTGGGAGACCCTTTTTGCCACCCTTCTTGGAGCCATTATTGACATGAAGAAGGGTAAGATCACCTTTGAAGTAGGTGATGAGAAGATGGAGTACACTCTCACAAACTCCATGAATTCTCCTTCAATGGGAGAAACTGTTTATAGAGTGGATGCTCTTGATGAGGTGATAGAAGCCAATGCTTTCAGTTTGCAACTTGATGGGTAGTGCTGATGAGGAAGATTGGGAAACCAAGGAATACAAGAGATTTCTAGAGGAGGCACGAGCCATTGAATCTGAAAAGCCTATCAAGGAGATATTGAGCTCGGGAAAAACTAAGGAGAGTACAACGCCTCCTAAGGTAGAACTGAAACCTCTCCCCTCTACTTTGAAATATGTATTCATGGGTCCAAATGATACTTACCCTATTATTGTTAATGCTGAGCTTAATGACATTCAAATTGAAAAGCTACTTGTTATTTTGAGAAAATATAAGAATGTCATTGGGTACACCATTGATGATATTAAGGGCATTAATCCTTCATTTTGCATGCATAAGATCATTCTTGAGGACGAACATGCTTCTTCTATAGAATCTCAACGACGACTTAATCCAAATATGATGGAAGTAGTCAAGAAAGAGGTTCTTAAATTGCTTGATGCAGGTATAATCTACCCTATCTCTGATAGTAAGTGGGTTAGCCCTGTCCAAGTAGTCCCAAAGAAAAGAGGCATGACCGTTGTCAAGAATGACAAGGGTGAGCAAATTCCAACTAGAACTGTGACAGGGTGGCGCATGTGTATTGATTATAGGAGATTGAATAAGGCCACCCGAAAAGATCATTTTCCCCTCCCCTTCATTGATCGGATGTTAGAAAGGTTGGCAAAATATTCTTTTTCTCGTTGGTTGGATGGATATTCAGGTTTTTTCCAAATTCCTATTCATCCAAGTGATCAGGAAAAGACTACTTTTACATGTCCTTATGGCACCTTTGCATATCGAAGGATGCCATTTGGATTATGTAATGCTCCTGCCACTTTTCAGCGTTGCATGATGGCAATTTTCTCAAGTCTTATTGAGAACTCCATGGAAGTGTTTATGGATGACTTTTCCATCTATGGAACATCCTTTGATGTTTGCCTTGCTAATTTACAAAAGGTGCTCCATAGATGTCAAGAAGTTAATTTGATTCTCAATTGGGAAAAATGTCATTTCATGGTGCAACAAGGAGTTGTTTTGGGTCATGTTGTTTCTCATCGGGGCATCGAAGTCGACAAAGCAAAGATAGAGGTCATTGAGCGTCTACCACCTCCTAACTCGTCAAAGGAGTAAGGAGTTTTCTTGGTCATGCGGGATTTTACCGTTTTATAAAGGATTTTTCTAAAATTGCTCGACCTCTAACTGAACTTTTAGGCAAAGATGTCCCTTTTGTGTTTACTGATGCTTGTACTGAGGCTTTTCACAGGTTAAAGAAAGCTCTTATCTCTGCCCCTATAATTCAATCGCCTGACTGGAATCTCCCTTTTGAGATTATGTGCGATGCTAGTGACTATGCAGTGGGGGCAGTACTGGGTCAGAGGAAAGTGGCAAGCTTCATGCCATCTATTATACAAGCAAGACTCTTAATCCAGCCCAGATGAACTATGCCACAACTGAGAAGGAATTATTAGCAGTGGTGTATGCGATGGAGAAGTTTCGATCTTATCTGGTAGGGTCGAAGGTGATAATTCACACTGATCATGCGGCATTAAGGTATTTGATGAGCAAGAAAGATGCTAAGCCCCGCTTGATTCGGTGGATCTTGTTGCTACAAGAATTTGACTTGGAGATTCGGGACAAGAAAGGAGCCGAAAATGTTGTTACTGATCACCTTTCTCGACTTGTCCTTGATATTGAAGGTGATGAGGATCTTCCAATTGCTGATACATTTCCTGATGAGCAACTCCTAGCTCTAGCCACTACGGAGATCCCATGGTTTGCTGATATAGCCAACTATTTGGCTAGTGACACTATTCCTCATGGCTACTCATCACAACAAAAGAAGAAATTCTTTAAGGAGGTGAGGAGATATTTTTGGGATGATCCCTTTCTTTACAAGTCTTGTGCAGATGGGGTGATTAGAAGGTGTATTCCTGGAAATGAGGTATCACCTATTATATCTCATTGTCATGATTTACCTTGTGGAGGCCATGTTAGTACTAATAAAACTGCAGCGAAAATTCTTCAATGTGGTTTCTATTGGCCTACTTTGTTTAAGGATGTTCATCATTATGTACATTCTTGTGATCGTTGTCAAAGGACGGGAAATCTTTCCCGTCGGAATGAGATGCCTCTCAACACCATCCTTGAGGTTGAGTTACTCGATGTGTGGGTGTGGATTTCATGGGGCCATTCCCTTCTTCTTATGGGAACAAGTACATCTTGGTTGCTGTGGATTATGTCTCCAAATGGGTGGAGGCTCTTGCTTCTCCTACTAATGATGCTCGTGTGGTTAGTAGATTCTTCAAGAAAACTATTTTTCCAAGATTTGGCATTCCACGGGTTTTGATTAGTGATGGAGGCAAGCACTTTTTGGAGAACAAGATTGAAGCTATGCTCAAGAAATATGGTGTGCACCATAGAGTGGGTCTTTCATATCATCCACAAACTAGTGGTCAAGTGGAGATTTCTAATCGCAAGATCAAAACCATTTTAGAGAAGACGGTTGCGAGAACGAGGAAGGACTGGGCAGCAAAACTTGATGATGCACTATGGGCTTATAGAACGGCATTCAAAACTCCTATAGGTACTACCCCTTATCGCCTTGTTTATGGGAAAGCATGTCATCTTCCTGTTGAATTAGAGCATCGTGCATTTTGGGCTATCAAGAGCCTCAATTTCGATTCTCAAACGGCGGGTGAGAAGAGACTTCTTCAACTTAATGAGCTTGATGAAATTCGGCTTGATGCTTATGAGAGTTCAAAGTTGTACAAGGAGAAAACCAAGAGATGGCATGGCAAAGGTATTGTGCGAAAAGAGTTCAAGGAAGGAGATTTAGTTCTTCTTTTTAATTCCCGTCTGAAGCTATTTCCTGGTAAACTCCGTTCGCGGTGGTCGGGTCCATTCAAGGTTTGTAAGGTTTTTCCTTATGGTTCGGTGGAATTATGGAACCGCCAAGATGGAACTTTTAAGGTGAATGGCCACATATTGAAGCACTACCGAGCTGGAGATCCCATTGCCGAGAGAGTTGACATCGTACTCTCTATTCCTTCATGTGATTGATCAATGAGGAGGTCGAGCTAATGACCTTAAAAATTAGCGCTTATTGGGAGGCAACCCAATTTTCTATCTTTTTCTCTTATATTTTCTTTTTCTTTCCTAGATTTTTATTGATTTATTTAATATCTTTTATAATTTTATTTGCTAATCCTCTAGTTTAATCTCAAAAAAAAAAAAATCGTGTTCATTGGCGTTTGACTGCAGGTCGCACGCCCGAGCGAACTCCTGCTCGACCGTGCGGTCGAGGCAGAGAGTTGGAGAAGCAATCCTGCAGAGTTGCACGCCCGAGCGAGAAAGTGCACGCCCAAGACGCATACCGCACGCCCGTGCGGCCTGACGTCCAACGTCATTAAACCCTTTTTCACGGGTTTTTTCTCTCTCCAACTCATTTTTGTCACCTCTGTGAGCCTAGCCTTTTCATTTTGTTAACTACATCTTTAGCCCTTTTACCTTGTCCTACCTAGGGGATTGTGAAGCTATGTTGATGAAGTTAAGTTGTGACATTGGAGATTTATTGTGGTGTTTGATGTGATATATTGCTTAGTTAGAACTCATGATATGTGTTGAGTTCATTTCCTCAGAGTTACTTTTAATACTCCTATTAATTTCCTCTATAGATGATTTTGGTTAAATCCTTCGAAAAAAAATAAAAAAAAAACAAACAAAATGAAAAAAAAAAAAGATTGTGATTTATGTCTTTAGTATACAATAAAAGGAATTTGGAGTTTCTATTTGAGGAGTTATGGTTCAGTTAATGAAAAAAAAAATATGAAGTGCAATTGGAATGCTTGTGTTTGGAGTTTGGTAATTGTTGTCAAAGGTGTTTGAAAAGCTTCACTTTCCCCTTTGAGCACCACTTTCCAAAAACTTTCCATACCCATACCTTAAGCCTTCGTTACAACCCATATTAAGTCCTCATGATTCTTTGCATGTAACGTAGTCCCGTAGCGGTGGAGAGTGAGAAGATATGCAAGCTTATGGTAGGATATAGTCAATGGAATGGAGCCTTGAGCGATCATTTGACCCTTTTTATACACATGAGAGATATTGTGCACGACTAAAGTGAGGGCTACTATATTCATGATTGAGTCAAGCTTAGGGGAGAACTTGTGGTAAGATGGTTGCTTTTCCTTGTGTTATACTATGAGGTTTGATTGTTTTCTACCATGATAACTTTGAAATATGTTTGAATTGGTTTTGAAAATTGACATGAATCCTTTGCTTGAGGCGGCTATTGAACTCCTTCGTTGGTTTCTTAGTTTGGATTGCTTGAGGACAAGCAATAGATTAGCTTGGGGGAGTTTGATAAGTCGGTTTTTAGTTGCATTTAAGTAGGTCTTAAGTCTCATTTCCATGTAGTTTTTAGTGCATCTTAGGTCTAATTGCATGATTTGAGCATTCTTTTGAACCATTGTGTTGTTTGGAGATACTTTTACCTCTTATTTGTGAATTTCAGGTTTTATGGGTGGTTGTGACCAAGAGAGGATAAGTTGGCTCATAGATGGTCTAGTTGATGACTCCCGGATGCAAGAGGATGAGTTTGAATGCTTTGGGATTGAAGGAATTATGATATTGAAGAATTTTGTCTTCGCGGGACCACGCAAGATTTCGCTTGCCCATGCACCAAGCTAAGGCGCACGCCCAAGCGAGATCCCGCTTGCCCGTGCAGATCTGTGAACGAAATCAACAAAACCTTTTGTCTCGTGTGCACGCCCAAGCGAGCTCTCGCTTGCCCGTGCGACATAGCGCACGCCCGTGGGTTTTCGCCGCTTCGTGCAAGCCGTTATTCGCCCGATTTCCGCGACTTTAATTATTTCCCTTTCTAGTTTTTGTAGACGATATTAGGTTTTATTAAACATACTTTTGGGGAGTTTTTCATGATTAGAAATGGAGAGTATTACTTTTTAGAGAGCTTTTGAGAGGAAACTCCATTATTAAACCTTGAATTCTACAAGTTTGATCCATTGAAGTAAAGACTAAGTTTTTCAAATTTTCCTCTTTTCCTTATTATTATTATGTCTTTCAATTTATTTATCAATTATTTTGTTATTTCAATTATGAGTGAGTAGTTTTATAATCTAGGGTTAAGTTGAACCCTAGCAATGACTAATGCATGAATCCCTCCCATAATTCCAATTTGATGTGATTGATTGTTCTTGTTTGATTTAATTGTGCTTAATTTCATTATCATACTAGGGATAGGTGATTTTGAATTGATTCCTTATGTCTTGGATTCAATGGGAATTGAATCTAGATGGATTTGTTGATTTAATCAAAAGTATGAATATCTCTATGGGAATAAGTAGATAGGATTACTAGGAATTTATTTGTGATGCCATGCCCAATGTCTCTTTCTTGCATGATTCCATGGGAATAGGTTTGATTGCTTGTTTAGAGTAGCCATAGGTACTCGGGAGAGATCTTTGGTAGTTATAGAGTGCATTACTCCTTTTGAATCATTGGTTATGTTTATTGGGATGGGAATTAGTCATGTATTATTCGTGCTAGAGGGGATACTTAATTCTAGATGTTTTTATTGATTGATTTTACCTCGTGTGTTCTTAATAGTTGTCATAATTTAGTATTATTATTAGTTCAACACCTTTTCACCATTGTTTGTCACTTGTTTAGTTGAACTGAGCCGAGATTTCTAGTGTTTGATACCGTTTGTCCTTGTGGATTCGACCTTGACTTACCCTGCTACATAGTTAGAAGGATTAGTTAGGAAATTATTTTTGTTAGGTGCGCGACACGCCTATCAAAGTGTGCACATAGGCGTGGAAATCAAGGAAAGTTTTATAGGTTTGAGATTTGTATTTCAACGGAATAGTCCACACATATTGAGTATAATCATCCACAAGCACCAAATAATATTTATGACCATTAGTACTACGAAGAGGTGAGGTCCATAAATCAGCATGAATAATATCAAAAAGCACAAGTAGTATAACTAGTACAAAGAGTAAAGGGAAGACGAGTATGTTTCCCAATTTGACCGAAATTACAAAAAGTAGAGTCATACTCTTTATTACAATTTATTAGGCTACGACTTTTTAAGAAACTAAAAATAGGAGCTCCGGGGATGTCCTGACGATCGTGTCAAGTTTGAGAGGTGACAAGCAGCCTAAAGATGTGGCAAGGCATGTAGAAAGAGTAGAGGTGGTCACTCGATAGAGGTCTCCCGAGCTATTGCATCTTGTTATTATATTCCCCATGCGAAGATCCTTTACAGAAAAACCGAAAGGGTCAAATTCTACAGACACATTATTGCCAGTGGTGAATTTACGAACGGAGATTAAAATTTTAATGATTTGAGGGGCTAACAAGGCATGACGTAATTGAAGGGTAGGTGTGGTATTGGATAAAGTAGTATGACCATAACCCATAATAGGAATGGGAGAACCATTACCAACTAAAATATGATTATTAGTGCTAAAATTAAAAAGGGGTAAGAGAGCACCTAGGAATTGTTGCTCATATGTGATGTTGCACTGAGTCCATATACCACGAATCATCATGTGGGTGAAAGTTCATGGATGCAAAGGAATTACCTAGCTCAAGAGGGTGTCATAGGGGGCCCATGAGGAGTCAATGGGGCCGGGTAATAATATTGTTGTTGGGCCACGTGGCCTGTTGGGGATATGCAACAGTTGGGCGGTTATTGTATTGATTTGGACCTGGGTGAGGCATTCTGACCTGCTGCAAATAATAGATAGGTGGTTGAGCCTAAGGATGTTGGGCCTGAGAATTCCAAGGCTGGTGTGGGCCTGGATTATTATGTGGCTGACTGGACGTGTGAGTTCCCCACTGCTGCTGCTCGTTCGAGTTGGAATTCTGCGAGGAAGAACGACCACCCTTCCATCGCCCGCGACCTCGCCGCCCTACGCCGTCCACGACCACCACTGCGCCGTTGTGTGTCTGCGGTTGGCCTTGTTGTGGCGGTGATGGTGAAGCTTCTTGTGAGGCCGAGAAGGATTGTGCCGATGTCAGAGGATCGTGGTTGCGTCGGGACTCCTCAAGGAGGAGTGTTGAACGGGCCGTTTCGAATGTGGATAGGGGATCCGATCACTGGATGAGAGATGCCATGGTGTCATAGTCTGTATTAGTGAGGCCGGCAAAAAAACGAAGAACAAGATTTTGTTCTGAGATCAATTGATCAACATTAGCAAGTTGGTCCTTCAAATTTTTCAACTTTAAGCAATATGATGAAATATCTGAAAAAGTTGGAGAGGTGCAAGGCATTGAACTCATTCTCTAAGTGGACAATGCGAGTATGCTTGTTGTCTTGAAAGATGGCCTTGATGCGGTTCCATGTTTCTTAAGCCGTGGCACCATGATAAAGAACCGTTTGTAGAAGGTCGGAGGAGATGGTGCCATAGATCCACTTTTTCACAATCGAGTCAAGACGCGCCCAAAGGGCGTCGGAGATAGCGGGACGAGGAGTTTGTGGATCAATGTGGTCAAGAACGTTGCACGCATGACAATGGGTCTCAAACAACTCAACCCAATTAGCATAGTGGCCTCAACGGGTCGAGGATGACGGGGATGCCGTTTTTTATGTTTGAGACAGCTTGGGTAGGGTGATACTCGGTGGAAGTAGGGGGAGTGGGCGTTGGAGTTGGTTGAGGTTCGTCGTCCTTCGTCATGTTGGACGGAAGGCAGCGGAAGAAGAGGTGGTAAAAGACGGGCCACCAGGGAACGATTCCTCAAAGGGAAGAGATGCCGACAGTAGCACGTAAGCACTGCTCCCAAACTCGAAGGAAGCAAGGCGAAAGAAATAGTAAACGGATGTGCGTGGATGGACGAGAGGTCGAGGGATGCCGGAAAAAAATTCTGATTAGGGAGGATAACTAACCTACGCTCTTGATACCATGTTAGATTGTGTAAAACTCCTTGAGTTTGGAGTGTTGTGTATTGATCAATATATAGGTTTACAAAATCCGAGTCCTAACATAGTTAGGGAACTATACAAAATATATCCTAAGACAATGTGAAAACATTATTCTAATATTATTCTCTATCAGATATTAATAAACTATACATTGAGACAGATAAAAAAAAACCTTACATTACTTCTTTTTTTTCTTGCGAACAGAGAAAAATTACAGAGGGAATACTTTCTCTTGTTAGCAAACTAACCATAAAAACTAAGGTGCTTTTTCTTATAAAAAGACGGATACTAAAAATAGTTCCAACCCTAATGCTAGTGAAAGAAAACAAATAAAATAGATGCTTTATATTAGAGTTGAGCATCCTTTTGGGGACTCAATTTTTGAAATTTTCACCTTTTAGGATCTCAAAATTTTTTTTCGCCTTTTGGGATCTCATATTACTTTCCTAGTCATTTTTCCATATTTTAGGCAAAGTTAATTTGTTTTTTCTTTCTTTTATTTTCTTTTTTTCCCATTTACCTTTTTTCTTCTTTGTTAATCTTCATAATATTCGCTGAAATTCTAGTACTTCTAAATCTTTCAAACTACCCAACAGTGGTTCTAATTTTTTCATTTTCTTTGTCATTAAATATTCGGGTTTAAAAATGGAGTATCTTAAGAAAAAGAAAGAAACGGAAACAATTGAAGGTGGTTTCCTTCTATCATAAGCAAAAGGCAACCAATAATTTTGATTATTGTCAGCAAAAAAAAAAAGTAAAGTTTAGAAAAACTTCAGAAAAGAGCGTTCAGAAAAAAAAAAGCTAAGGAAAGTTGAGAAAGATTCTAAAAAAAATATGAAAAGTTCTGGAATAATTATAAGAAATAATAAGGTGAAGAGAACAGCCCCTAAAGTCTAATTATTCGAAATTCCGGTCATTCAATCAATTTCATGCAATATATAAAAAGATATATAACTTGAGGTGATTAAAGGATCACATTCCAATCTTTTTTTTCTTTTCAAAGAACACCAACTCAGTAACTAAATAGTATTACTAAGAGTTTAAACCCATTTCATCACATGATTAAGGAGGAAACAAATCAAAAATTAAAAAAAAAACATTGGTCTTATATATTTTCATAATTTGGGTGGAGAGGTTATATATATTAATTTTCCTTTTCAAAATTTCATTAACCAATTTATTGCATTATTATATGTTTTTTCTAATTTTTTTTACTAAAAATAATCAACCTTGAGTTTATGTGTGCTTAAACTATCCAAAAATATAACATGAGGTCCCAAAAGTAGGGGTGTAAGTGGATTGGACTGGATTGGACTTTGTCAAATCCAAATCCAGTCCAAAGTTTTTGGACTCGAGAAATTGAGTCCAAGTCCGATCTAAATATTTTTTTGAGTCCACCCAATCCAGTCCGATAATTTTTTCTTGAGTCCGAATCCAGTCCAGTCCGATTATTATATTTTTTTTCCCCCGATTTAGATTCAATGATTCACAACGTTTTCTCATAATTGAATTTGAAAAATTAAGCTCATTATATTCATTCCATAAAATAAGTCACATACATCTTTTATATTATATATATAAATATTAAATATATACATTATATATATAAATATTAAATATATATTATATAGAAAATATTTTTGGACTGGATTGGACTTATTGGACTCCAAAGGGGTGAGTCCAAATCCAGTCCGAAAATATTTGGACACGAAAATTTGAGTCCGAGTTCAGTCAAAAAATTTGAGATCTGATCCGGTCCGACAAGTTTGGACTAGGACGGATTGGACTCTGGACTTTTCGCAGTCCGCTTACACCCCTACCCACAAGGTGAAAAAATTAATCTATACGAATATATTAAAAGGCGTTCCTAAAAATTAGAAAATGCATGCTATGAGATTTGATCCCATGATTTCAAACTTGTGTACTAAAGTCCTAACCACTAATAAAACCAAGTGACATTTGGTGTTATAATTTTAAAGTAAAATATTAGTAAATGAAAATTATTATTACCCGGGGCATAGTCCGGGACTAAAACTAGTTGAGATCCTAAAAGGTGAATCCCCAAATATATGCTTAACTCTTTTATGTTACATACTTCCTACTTAATTATTTTCTTACCTTCTTTTAGATTTGTGGATGAAGTTAAAAAAAAGAAGCTTGTTAGTCAAAATTAGTTGTTGGTGATTATGTTGTTATTTATTGTAACTTGTTGTGGGTGTTAGTTTTTTTTATCTAGTTCTTATAATACATGAAATAATAAAAAGGAAAAAAGGATTACTTTTTTTTTGTAGTAGAAAAAAGTCTTGCTATTCATTGTAACTTGCACTAGCTTTTTCTCTTTTTTTTTACTAGAGAAAAAGTCACTTTATAAGAAACATGGTCAACCTCAGCACTCCCTCAGTTTATGATTTACACACTTTTTTTTAAGATATGTTTCACAAAGATTTACACACTTCAGTTTCTTTTAACAACATGAGACCCACCACAACTTTTTATTTTTATACTTATTTGGGAAAATTTCAAAAAATTACCTTTTATAACCAACTTTTTTTAAAAAACTACCTTTTAAAAATTTTCTTTCAAAAAACTACCTTATATAACAAATTTCTTTCAATATACTACCATTTTACATTTATATTTAATACTAATCAATAAACGACAATCGTCGTAGGTGTTGCTACCGGTGGGTTAGCGAAAAGAGAGGAGAGAAACGAGAGGGGAAGAAAGAAAAGCAATTCACGGTGACTCAATCATTAGTGATTAAACCCCATTAACGGTAAAATGATAGTATATTGAAATAAATTTTTTATATAAGGTAGTTTTTTGAAAAAATTTAATTATAGAAAGTAGTTTTTTTGAAATTTTTCCTACTTACTTTTCTCTTTTTACTTTCACCTATTCTATTTCTTCCACTAAATTATCCCACTTTCTTAATTTTAACGAAAACCAAAGCCACTAAATATTTATGAAACGGAGGGAGCAAATCTTAACTCAATTCGGACCCTCTTTTAAAGTGTCCCATCCATCATATTCATATCTCCTCTCACCTCACCTCACCCCTCTCCTCTCTCTCCTTCCAACCCCTTTTTTTATAAATCTCCCACCATCATCTTCTCTACCAATCGCCTTCCCTCGTCATCTCCCTCCACCATATAACAAAATTAACGCTCCTATCTTCTCCTCCCCCCTTTTCTTCCAAATCTTTCCAAACAAACCACAAAAAAAACACAAATTATTCTCCTAAACAAATGGTTAGTTAATTAATCTCTTCTTTTCCTTTCCCCAAACATTATTTCCAACTTTCTCTTTCAAAAATCAATCATGATCTTTTCTTTGCAGGAAGTAGAGAAGCAGCTTGTACACCAAAGCACTGATGAGAAATGGCAAGATTACGTGGATTGGAGAGGCCGTCCAGCCCTTCGACGTCGACACGGTGGATTTTTTGCTGCCTCCTTTGTTCTTGGTATACATCACATCTCCATCTTTTCTCTAACTGATAGAGTATAAAACTATTCGGGACTCCAACCAATAGCTTTTGGTTGAGTTGGTCCTTTGACACTAACCCATAAAATTCAATCAATTTTTTGTCAATAACATGAACTTATTGTATGTTGGGTATTTTTGGTTAAATGGGTGGATTTTTGTAATAATTGCAGTTGTGGAAGTGATAGAGAACATGGCATTTTTGGCAAATGCAAGTAATTTGGTGTTGTATGTGTCAAAACACATGCATTTTTCACCCTCAAAATCATCAAACACAGTTACTAATTTTATGGGCACCGCTTTTCTCCTTGCTTTGCTTGGTGGTTTTCTTTCTGATGCCTTTTTCACAACTTATCAAGTCTACCTTACTAGTGCTGCCATTGAATTTCTGGTAAGTTTAATTCTCTACTTTCTACAATTTGGACTTTTTTATTTTTTCTTTTTCATATTTTTAGTATTTTTTCCCCATGAATTTAGACTATAATACTAGTCAACTTGCCAATGAAAGTTCTATTCTAGGATTTGATTCGATATCATATTTATGAATTTATTTTTACAAACTGCCTCTCGAATATTTGCATGGTGTGAATTAAATATTGTTTGTATTTTGCTAAATTTCAATTTTCTAAATTTAAAATTATATTATATGAAGTACAGTAAAGATTGTCTGAACTAAAGGAGAATATGTGAAGGTGGACATCCTGTTTTTGTTTTACTTAAAAAGGAGCAATTTTTTCCTTTCACTTTGAACAATGATTATTACCAAAAGAAAAGGTTAGTCTCCCTAACTTTTTATTAGCTAACCCTTTTCTTATGGTCTACTATATATACATTTTTAACTATTAATATCTTTGATACTTACTCTGTTTTTTTAGTTGCACCATTTGACATTCGGGTATTATTCATCAACTAACTTTGACAATTTTTATCTCATCATTATACAAGAAAAAATATTGTCAAGTAAAATTTTGTTAAATTTTTCTTAATGGGAATATTGCAAATATCAAATTTGATAGTTTTTATTTATATGCAAATAGAGATATTAATGTTCAAACAAGTTGGTTGGAGTACGTGAAAAAATAGATGGTGCAACTAAAAAAACAGAGGAATAAAAACTATATTTATTAAAAATAATTAACTTAATGTCATTAAATGTCATATTAAAATGAATGTAACATAATCAAGCAAGATATACTTTTTACTCTATGATGGCATCACTTATTAATTAGTACAATTACAAAAACTATTTGTGTATGATTAGTTTAGTTAGAATTTGCACACTTTGACTTTTCATGTCAAGAATTAGGTCACTTTCATATCTCAATTTTCCTTTGTGTACAAAATCAAATTCCAATATTTAAATGCTACACATCCTCTACACACGACGTATACACTACACTACTACATAGTATATGTCGCAATAAGGGAAAGATACGTTTAGATTTATAATATATGATGCAATAAGAGAAAAATAGTATTTGTTGCATGTATAAATTGTTAATTAGATCAAGTAGGCAGTTTTACGAATCCGCGTTCAAAATGGTATAAAAATTAGAAACCCGAAAGCTAAGGAAGAAGCAACGTGAAATGATGGAGTTTGTGACCCATTTGGTTTTTGTCATTTTGCTTCAACTATTTTGTCTTCTAATGATGGTGTTTTCTTTCACAAACACAACCTAAATTTGTTTGGTAGTAATAATGAATTTTGATATTGTCTACACTCTACACCTCTATCTGGCGTACGAGTCACCTCAACACGCAAAAAAAGGAAAAGATTTTGCTTTAAATTATATTTTTGTGAAGTAAAACTCGTAGGTTTTGCTTGGAAATAAATGTTCTTTAATGTTTTGAAACAATACACAAGTGGCAAATTTTCTTAATTTATGGAATAGTTCCAGTGGAAAAATTGTAATTTTTTTTTAGCTTTATAACCAGGGTAAAATCCGGAAAAGAACCACACAATATTGTAAACGAAGCAAACATTTGGTTGGATATGGAAAGTATTATTTTTATGGTTTTGTTTTCACCATATGTTCACATTTTCTAGTAGAAATACATACGTCATTTGATTGATCAAGTGAAATAAAAAACTTTTTTTTGAAAGTTTTGTTTACTTAGAGAGAGACCTAAGTGAGCAACTTTCTTCATTTTACAAAAAATACATTTTTGTCAATCATATAATTTCACAATCCATACTTTTTTAAGAACTTTCACTTTCCATGTTTCTTTATTTATGACCAAATAAGCACTAATTTAATCTTAGTTGTTTGATTTCCCTCAAAAAAAAGTTGTATGATTGACAAAATTAAATTATTATAATTGAGATGTTCAATTAAAGTAACAAAAAAAATCATATAATTAGTGATTCATTTTCTTTATACCTTTAAAAAAAAGTTTTTTTTAATTGGATAGTGGAGGAGGTTTTTCTAGTATTATTAGAATACTATTTTATGCGGAGTACCTTTAACTAAAAATGTGAGGGATTCATAAAATCTGCTGACAAAAATTTGGACGAATATGATAAGTGCAGTCCATAAAAACGAGAGAGAGAAAGAGTTGATAGAGGTGTCATAAATCGCCACGCATTCCAAGGGATTATAACTAACTGCACTGAACCCATGGCTTCAACAACGTGGGACTGTGAATGGGATAGATTATACTCCCTCCGTCCCATAATATAGTGCTTGCATTCCATTTGTCAATACTTTGGAAATAGTTTTTTCTTTTTAATGAACCAAGAGGGTTGAATTAGTATATATTTAATCTTCTTTCACCATTATACACCATTCTCTCTAAAATCAGTTTTTTTCACAACATTAATTGTTTATCATTCATGTTTCACTTACCTTAATTCTCGTAAAAAAGGAAAAAAGAATATTATGACGGAGGAGGAAAAGTAGGAAAGAGAGAAAACCAGGGGAAGCCTGAAAATACTACCGACCGCCTAGATTGCGTATTTGGCGTGCCAAAATATTATTAAGGTTAGCTAATTATATCCAATTAGGTTAGCTGATTTATTAAGGTTAGTCCATAACTCTGGTGGGGTGATGTACTCTCACTCGTACATTAAATTAAAATTATTATCCTCTTTCTACAGAAAAAACTGTTACAATTTGATTGCTGAAAAGAACGATAATATATACGTTGAAAAAAAGTGGTTTCGTTTAGGAGGTCCTTAGCAAAAATAGTTGTTGTCTAGTTGTTAATTATTATAGTAGTTGTTAGCTTTTTTTACTAACTCTTCTATTAGAAGTATAATGTTATACTTAGAGGTTAGTTGTTAAAATAATTTTGATACGCGTAATATGTGGTAAAACTAGTTGAATTAATAAAAATAACAGAAAAAGACCTATCATACACCTATCTCCAAAAGCTACTCTTAAAGGTATGCTAATATTTTTAGGAAAAATTGATTCTAATAATCCAACATTTCGGCCGTTCGCTCAAATTAATCCCACCTTTTGATTATTATTTAATAATCCAACCTTTTAGCACAATCCGCTCATATTAAGCCGTAAAATCGGTAACCTGTTGAAGTTGTAAAATTAAATATTTTAATTTTAATTTGTTTTTTTTTTCCTATTTTTCTATTTTCTAATCTAATCTTTCTCTTACCTGCCTCACTTTCTTCCTCCCCCTCACCACCTCTCACCGCTCACTCTACGCCCCAGGCGAGCATGGCGCCACTGCGAGCACGCCCCCCCTCCCCGCAACGGCGCCACCTCGGAGAACCCCTCCCGTACCCACCCCATGTGAGCACCACCACCCCCTCCGCCCGAGAGGTTGTGACCCTCCTCTACTCCTACGATGGTGCGGCCCTAATTTTCACCTCTCGCGAACAGTTTTCCAACCCCCCGCCACCAATGACCATCCCCCACCCTTGATCGCGCTTGGACTTCGACTTCTTCCCCGAGTTTAGTCACGCATCTAATGGGCGACATGATTGTTGTTGTTGATGTCTTGCCTCTGTCGGTGATTTACAGACCTAAAGAAGGGGGCGAAATGGGGTTGTTTGCGCGGGGGGTTTGGCGGGGCTTGTTGGCGGTGGGGTGGGGGTGTTGGCAAGTGGGGGTGTTAGCGATGGGGGTGGGAGGGTGGGGGTGGGGGGGGGCGGGGTTTTGAGGGGGGCTTGTTGGCAGGTGGTGGGGTGGGGGTGTAGTGGGGGTGGGAGGGGTGGGGTGTTGGCAGTGGGTGTGGGGTGGGGGTGGGAATGCTGGCGATCGTGGCGGGTGGGGTGGGGGTGTTGGCAGAGGTGGGGGTGCGGGGTGTTGGCGGTGGTGGGGGTGGGAAAAGTGGTCGTGAGGGGTGGGGGTGGGACGGGCGGTCGTGAGGGGGTGGGGGTGTTGGCGGTGGTGGGGGTGGGGGTGGGGGTGATGTGGTGTGGTTGTGATTATTTGTTTTAAATACTTTAATTAAAATTAAAATTGATTAATTAGATTAGAACGAATTAGAATAAGACACGTGTTCAATTAACCTATCTCAATGATCACCAACTTTGTTTCAACAGTCACGGCTCAATATGAGCGGATCGTACTAAAAGGTTGGATTATTAAATAATAATCAAAAGGTGGGATTAATTTGAGCGAACGGCCAAAAGGTTGGATTATTAGAATCAATTTTTCCATATATTTATGGTTTTCAAAACACAAACAAAACCCTAAACTTTTACCTTGAAATGCTAGTGCCACCTTTTTTAGAGTTTTGACATTTTCAAATCTCTAAAATTACTTGGAAATCTGCAACTGAACACACGCTAAATTTGTAAAAAAAAATGTTTGAATGCACAAATCAGAAATGAATATTACCTACAATATGAATCATATATCTTCCCATTTCCCCCTCACCACAGTGTGCATACCAGGCTACCAGGCTGCGATACTATTTATAATGATTTGCATTAAGTACTACTTCAACTTGGGCAGACCAACAAACAAATGTAGGAGCGCAAATATTGTCTCTGTGTGAATGTATGATTTCCTTTTCTTTTTTTGTGGTTATTTGGACTCACACTATTAATTACTCCATTCAAGTCATCTATATCCTATTTAGCTTGGTTTTTGCCTTCCTCTAGTAAAAACACCCAAAAAAAGAAAAGATTTTAATAGTTTTTTGCCTTTTTGCAACTTGGTATCTTCCATGTTGGGGGGTTTTTCTTTTACTTTCTTTCTTTCCTCCTTACAATACTACTCCTCTTTATGGTTTTGTTTTCTTATTAAAAGCTCTTGCAAGTTGACTAAAGCAAAATGCTAATCAAAGAGGGTGTATTATTTAATATGGATTGCGTCAAAAAAAGTGGTGTTTTCCTCTAATATTTGAATCTCCCACTTATAACATATTGGTTCACAATTTAAAAGTAGTGGTATACTTCTATTTGCTTATATGTTACATATATCAAATTTCAACCTAAACTCATTTTGATACCTTATTTATTCATTTTGGAAAAGATTATACACCTTAAATCAACAAATGACATCCTTTTACATGTACTACTTGAATATAAGACGTACACAATAAGAAACGTTGGTTGATTTGTTGGTACGCACCTTTTAAGTTGTACATATGTTAATTAATATAATATATATTTTTTCAACCAACTAAAATATTAAAAACAATTCACTTCTTTAAGAAAGACGTAAAATGGTAACATTATTATTACGTGATAGGAAAAAAAAACAATTGTCTTAACATGATAAGTTGATTTGGAATATCCTTTTTATATTTTTGTTGATCCTATTAAAACTAAGTGTAATCAGTTGTATGCATGTTTAAGCTACTAACAATATATTCCACCTACGTTTTTGGATACAATTGGAATACAAAAAGTGTTTTGACAAAAATATCAATGGAAAAATGTATTATTTCTAATGAATATGTTTGATAAGACAAACATATAGTATATATTCTAAATCTAATAACATCAAACAATGTACAATTAAGTATGTCATGATCATAAACTCGAAACTCTATACACTTCCAAGACATGTATTCAATATTTTCACTTTTATCTTCTTATTATGCACTGCAACCCTAAAAGCTATTACTAGTATTATTTAATAATATGGTCTAGAACATTAAACATTTAATGAGTCAGGGAAAATCATAAAACATATCGTCTGGTATTTCGCTTAAATATCTCAAGCAGCCTGACTTTGATGAGTTGCAGGAAATATATAAGCATAAATTTAGAGATGACCGGCCATATATATTTTCTAGAAGTACTTAAAATTTGAAAGAAAAGAGAGAAAAACAATTATTAATTATATGAGCACCAGTCAAAGTGAAGCAGCTGTATTTCATGCATAGGATTCTTTATCTCAATTAAATTTCTACTTAAATTCATGAGAATCTATAGTCCACCATACTTTATGGAGTATATTTTTTTTTTATGGAGTATATTAACTTGTAATAATTTGGATTAGCTTCAAGCTTGAGGCCGGCCTTACAATATATTACTCCTTGCAAGTGGGTTGCGGATATGGCGAAATTGTTTTAAATTTTTTAGGAAAGGGGACAGTTGTACTCATATGGTGACATCTTTTTCTTACTGGCAAAAATTAGTTTATATATTTACATTAAAAAAATGTTAATAAAAGAAACTAGGAATAGAAAAACTTATCTGGCGAAATAGAATTCTCGAAAAGAAGACATGACCACTACTACTACTACGTAGGATATAATATAAGCTAGTCAATCCATAATACATGATGATTTACAAGGTCCTCTCAGAAATCAGGATGTTTATGTTAGTCATGATTGTGTAGTTAGAAGTGTTTTTTCAGATGCATGGCCAGTGTTCTAACTACTTTGTTACTAAATGGAAAAAGATTATTTACATTCCGTTTTTTACGTTAAAAAGTATTATACTTTGCCTAATTGATTTTTTACCTAATATAGTTTCTTGAATATTGTAATCTTAAGGGTGATTGGTTTAAAGAATTAAATTAACTCATACACTCATAACCCATGACTGGCCTGGTTTAAAGAATTAAATTAACTTATACTACTACCTATTATATTAATCGATACACTTCGTATACTATTCATATAACCTACTTTGATTATATTTTCTTTCTACTGTAAAAAGACAAATATTATTGGTTTATAAAGAAGATGTTGCATTTGTCTTAGTTTTTTTTTTTCAATTTATCAACTTTTTATAACTAGATAATCAAATATATTAATGGTCAAAGTTGTATATTGACATGTGTGAATGTCAAATTGTATCATTTAATTTGGGATGGAAGGCGCATCATTTTTTTCTTAATTTTATGAATTAAACTCGTTTGCTAAGATACTCTTCATTTTAGCAGTCTTGGATAGAAATAGTTTTTGGAATGGGTGACCTCTTAGTTTTATAAAAGATGTGCTACCTCTCAACGCCCTTCCAAGTTTCATCTAGGAAGAGTACTCGGACATAGATAAAATTTAGACTACCAATTTCAACTATATTATTGCCAATTTGTTTTATTAACATCTTAACTTTTGATTATCTCATAGTGGTTCCAACTTGGAGGATCACTTACCAAAGCAAGTGTTTTTTAACTAACCTGCTAGATCGCCTAATCATAACCTTTTTCAATCAGCTTAAACAATGGAAGAGTTTAATATGTCATGATTAACTGATTTAACATGTTAATTATTTTGTAATTTATGTTTCTCTAATTGTGGGAAAGAGGAGTAGAGAATTTTTTTTAAAGAGAATATGATAATGATGATTTTTAGGGTTGTGTTTAATAAAATGGATATGTATTTAGTAATCCCCTAATTTATTTTGGTAAAACTTAGGGAAACTTGGGGGGCCGTGCACACGCCACATGCAGCGTAAAACAGTTGAACATTGACAGCGCGTTAAAGAAAAAGTCTTTCGTTTCATGCATGGCAATACGCCATTTTCCTTGTTTGCCTGAAAGGGAAACAATATCTCCTCTCTCCTTTATGTCTTTATTTTATTTTATTATTTTTCTAAGTCTTTATTTTATTTTATTATTTTTCTACAGCATCTTCTTTCTATTTTTGGTTGGGTTAGTTATTTGGGTGGACCCCGAAATTGACCAGGAACCCAGTTTCTAAGTTTTTAGCTCCAAATTTCCACCAAGAAAAGGCCCTATTTTGAAACCATGGTGCATGAATGAGTATTATGCTTGGTACAGTCATGTTTGCATGTAAAGTGTTGGATAACAAAGCATTATGTTGGTATAATATCAATTTGGTATAAATCAGTATACATGCATAGCTAAGCACGATGTACCTGTTAATTCATCGCAAAAACTTATAAAACCAATATATGTGGGTGAAGCCATCTGATTAGGACACCAAATATCTAATACAACCATTGCAAATTTGATGTTTTTTTTTTTTTTGACACGCATTGCAAATTTGATGTTGGTACAACCAAACAATAACTAACCAATCAAAATAACCATTTAAGAATTAGTGATAGCAGTGACGATTATAATTTTATGTAAAACTATTGGGTGAAACATTTACACCATGTGCTTGGTGTGGCGGGGTCATAATATGAGACATATTAGCTTATATATGAGACATTTCGACCAAAATGTAAGGCCTAAATGTATGAGACATTTTGGCCAAAATTTGAGACCCAATAGCTAAGACATATTGGGCAAAATTTGAGGCGCAATAGCTTAGACATTTTGGCCTATATTTAAAACCTCACTAATTGAGACATTTCCGCTAATTTGGTCAATATTTGAAACCTCAACATCTCATTTTTGAGCTTCAAGTCTTAGGCTTTTTTAACTTTGAGTTGCAAATATACTGCTTCAATCTTAGATATTAAACCAATTTAATTATTGTTAATAAATTCATCTCTATTTTGACCACTTGCCCACAAAGCTTCCTGATTATTCGATGTTGTGAGAAAGTTACATCGTTATATAGCTCAACTGTTGTACTATAAATCTTTTAGACTATGGGTGCCTTGTTGTTACAAAACTGATATCACCTATTAACAGAGTAAAACTAGCCTCATTCAAGACATGTTGATAATTTATCTTAACATAGTTAAAAAAATTCGTAGAAAATCTTAACCATGTTAAGGTTGCGTACATTGTCGTTCGAATTTGGGTGAACTTAACTGAACTGGATTTATTTAAACTAATTTGGACTCATTAAATTTTATCAAAACTTATCGAAACTTCTGTGTACTTATTACTATCTTTGTCCTATATGAATTGCAACCGTTTGACTAACACATTTGCTGATGCACAACTTTGACCATTAATATCTCTATTTATTAAAAAAATTAAAAAAAGTTCATGTGTTGAAATTATAGATAGTCATAAATCTTAGGACATCTTATTATAGACTAACAATTGAATTTATATATGAGTTAAAAATTATGGTCAATATAAGACATATAAATAGTGCAAAAATCAACTATTAAAATTAATATGGGATGGAAAGAGTAAAACTTATATAAAAAATTTCCTCTTAAAGCTCTTTTTTTATAAGGTTGAGAGAAAAAGCCTCTTTCATCCTCTAGTCTAGATTAAAGACAAAACCCCACATGAACGAAGTGACCCAACAACATTTTGTGTTTTACTAGCCAATAACATTGACTTTAAATAGTAACATACGACAATAAATCAATGTCTTTACATGATCACTGGGCCATACGGCCCACTAGTTTCCTCATAACTAGGTTGATATGGATCAATTCAACAAGCAATATTTTCACAATTTTGTTCTTTGTATGAAAGAATGCAAAACGTCTTTGGTTTTATTTGGTGAAGAGAAATGGTCCTCAAACACAAGTAACTGTCAAATGTATCAACACCACATCCAAATCTATATCAACTGCAATTCTATTGGTCATTTGAACCGTGTTTTGACAAATCAGAAAATAGTTCTTAAACATTTTTATTATAGTAAGACAACGTATTATATGATCTTGTAAGTGATAGCTAACAATTATTTTGACCTTACTGAAAAGGGACTAGTACTCTTAACCGTCCAAGCGTACAAGCCTTCCCTACAACCACCACACTGCGACCCAATGGACCCCATGACAGGTGCATGCCGAGAGCCTAACACCTCCGAAGCAGCAATGCTCTACATAGGCCTCTACCTTGTGGCCGCGGGTGTTGGAGGGATAAAAGGGTCATTACCAACCCATGGCGCGGAACAATTTGATGAGAGCAGCCCAGAGGGGAGGATAAAGAGGTCTACATTCTTCAATTACTTTGTATTTTGCTTGTCCGCTGGTGGACTAATTGCAACGACGTTTGTGGTGTGGGTTGAGGATAACAAGGGATGGAAATGGGGCTTCTTTATCTCCACAATGGCTATATTGTTATCTATTCCTGTCTTCCTATCTGGCTCCCCATTTTACCGGAACAAGATCCCTACTGGGAGTCCTTTAACTACCATATCAAAGGTATGCATGCAAGGTTGACATGATAATGTATTAATGTTGTTTTCAAATTAAGTTATATCCTAAACATCTTATGATTTTTTTATCTTTATACCAAATTTTGAATAACACAATCCACTTGAAAATAAAAACCAAGTGACAAACTACTTAATAAATAGATGATGCCAAAATTGTACTAAGTGACATATTAGAACATTTTACGGCCCGTTTAGTAGGTAATGATTTTTAGTCTAACAATTTAAGCGAACTTCATGTCAATATCCAAGGTTTTGCTTGTCCACTCACAAAATATCATTTTTATTAATAAAATTTCATTGCCATTAATGACCACTTTGTAAGGTGTTATTGAGCGGTAATAAAAGTTTATGACATGACGTTTCTTCCCGCTAAAATCATTAACATTTCCATTATTTACTTACTCTTGTTATTCTTACTCTGATAATTACATAAGCAATGAAAAGCCTTCGTTCTAAGGTCACTGCAGAACTTGTACCTCCGTCTTTCTAATTTATAAATAAATTAGGACACATCCTGCTTTCATGTTCACACCATCAACAATGATTATATTTTAA
The DNA here is from genome assembly GCA_947648045.1 of Beta corolliflora. Classification (NCBI taxonomy): domain Eukaryota; kingdom Viridiplantae; phylum Streptophyta; class Magnoliopsida; order Caryophyllales; family Amaranthaceae; genus Beta; species Beta corolliflora. The sequence continues at coordinate 102,458 of CANSZD010003980.1, forward strand.
ACTATATAACATAGTATAATGAAGATTATATATGTCGCAATGTAAAACGAACATACTTACTTACACATCATAAATATAATCAACTAACATTTTTTGACAAATTTAAGGTCAGATAGATGTTTTGACCATAAAGAATGTGACCTTTTATTTAATAGGGGATAGCATGATAAGTAATCTAGTTGCATAGTCATTTTTTATGAAGCTGGCCCTTGTAGAAGATCTGCCTCTGTTCATAACCTTATTTCTGTCTTCTCAAATCATGAAAAGATGTAAATCAATTTGAATCACCCTATTCAAACATTGTAGTCTTGAATGTAAATGCTGTTTAGGCCTCATTATATTATGTCAACTATGTAGAAATAACGTGTTTTTCGCTTTCTAATAAATGCAGGTCATAGTAGCTGCCATACTCAACAGTTGCATGAGCAAAAATTCCAGCAATGCAGTAGCAAACATGATCGCAAGCCCAACAAGTTTTCCACTTCAAACGTCAAAGGAAGCCGAACCAGTAAAGGGTGGCCAAGAGACAACACAAATTGATCCTTTGGAAACTCTAACCGGAAGCTATAAATTCTTGAACAACGCAATAAACACTAATCCATCTTCACCAGCCCTTCAATGCACCATCAAAGAGGTAGAAGAAGTAAAGATAGTCCTAAAAATCTTTCCAATCTTCGCGAGCACAATCATTCTCAACTGTTGTCTAGCCCAACTCTCCACCTTCTCAGTAGAACAAGCCGCGTCAATGGACACCAACCTTGGCTCTTTAAAAGTTCCCCCGGCCTCACTCCCTGTGTTTCCAATAGTCATTATCATGGTCATGGCCCCGATCTATGACCACATTATCATCCCCTTTGCTCGTAACATCACCAAAAGAGAGACCGGTATATCCCACCTTCAGAGGATTGGGGCTGGTCTAATCCTCGCGGTTGTAGCCATGATCGTGGCTTCCCTAGTCGAGGTGAAAAGGAAACGAGTTGCAACTGATCATGGGATGATTGACTCAACTGAACCATTGCCTATAAGTTTCTTTTGGATTGCTATACAATACGCGTTGCTTGGATCAGCTGATCTCTTCTGCTTAGCCGGGATGCTTGAGTTTTTCTTCACAGAGGCTCCATCGAGCATGAGGTCTCTTGCAACCTCGCTCTCTTGGGCATCGTTGGCTATTGGTTACTACCTTAGCTCGGTCATCGTTTCGATTGTTAATGCTGCTACTAGTGCAGGGCATGATCATAACAAGGCGTGGTTATCAGGGAAGAATTTAAACCGCTATCACCTTGAGAGGTTCTATTGGCTATTGTGTGTTTTGGGTGGTTTGAATTTCTTGAACTACCTCTTTTGGGCATGTAGGTACAAGTACAGATCAACTGGATCAAGAAGGTGAATTATATGATGTACAACTTCCTCCTCCTTAGGTCTTTCCCATCCTCTTCTATTGGGAGGAGTGAGGACCAAAAAAATTACATCTTCTAGTTGTGTAAAAAGAATTCAGCTAAACTAAAAAGAAAGTTCTTCGGTTTTTTCACCATATACCCCTAACTAATTTTTTTTTGCACCGTATACCCTCGCAAGTTTCCAAATTCACCATATACCCCTCACGTTTCAAAAAATACATCAACATGCCCTTATGACTAACGGTGTTAGACTTCCGTTAGTCATTAGACCTTAATCTTCCCTTTAATCCTAATTAAATAACTTAAACCCTAAATAACCCTCAACCCTAAACCTAACTAACCAAAAAACCTAACCCTAAAAGCCCACCACCCCCTACCCACCCCCAACCCACCACTCACAAGTCCACCATCCCCGGCCCACGGCCCACCACCCCCACCCCCACAACTCCCCCACCACTCCCCCACCCCACCCCTTTCCCCCACCACCCACCCACCATCCCTCCCCCTCCCCCTCCCCCTTCCCCCCCCCCCGCAGCCCCCTCCCCTGCAGCCCCTACTCCCCCCCCCCCCCCCCGCAGCCCCACCCCCTCCCTCGCCCTCCCCTTGCAGGCCCACCCCCCCTCCCCTCCCTCCCCTGGTCGCCCAACCCCACTCCCCCCCCTTCCCCCGCAATCGCCCGCAATCCCCCCTCCCCCCCTTTCCCGCGCAACCCTTCCCCCTCCCTTGAAATGAAATTTTTTTCGAAAACTCCTAGAATTCAAAAATTATGAAACGCGATTGCGGGGGGGAAGGGGGGGGAGGGAAGGGCTGCGCGACGACGGGGAAGGGGAGGGGCTGTGCGACGACTGGGGAAGGGGAGGGGGGCCATGCGACGACGGGGGAAGGAAGGGAGGCTGCGGTGGTTGTGGGGTGGTGGGGGCTGCGGTGGTTGTTGGGGAGGGGCTGGTAGGCTGGGGTTGGGTTGGGTTGGGTGGGGGCTTGTGGGTCGGGTTAGAGAGAGAATTAGAGTTTAATTAGGGTTAGGGTGGGGGAGGGTGTTTAGGTTAGGGTTAGTATTAGGGTATTAGATTAGGGTTAGATTTAGGTTAGTTAATTAGGGTTAGAGGGGGGTTTAGGGCTCAATGACTAACGGAGTTTAACGCCGTTAGTCATTAAGGGTAAGTCAGTGTATTTTTTGAAACGTGGGGGGTATATGGTGAATTTGGAAACTTGCGAGGGTATACGGTGCAAAAAAAATTAGTCAGGGGTATATGGTGAAAAAATCGAAAGTTCTTTATATATGCAATGGTAACTTGTACATCATATTGGTTTGTGTTATTGAGCTAATCAATTGGGTTTACAACAGCAGTAAAACGTAGGTTGTATTAAGCTCACCTTATTTTAGGACCTTATTATTTATTTCATGTTAGATTTAATTAATTTCAATCAAATTGGAAAAATAAGTTCAAATCAAATTGAACGAGAAAACGTCAGTTTCGATCAAATCACATTAGAAAAAAGTAAGTTCATATCAGAAAATTTGATCAAATCAAATTAGATCAAAGATTAAGTTAATCTATCTTTTCTTCTAGGACTCTGGATTACTTTCTAATAGTATTTAGTACTAGTTTAATACCCGTGCAGAACTACAGGGAATCTAATTGTTTGCGTTCATTTTTGCAAAAAAAGTTTAAAGAGTATGAATGCGACATAAATACAACCAACAAAGTGACATATAATTATTTAAAAAAGAAGCAGTTATCGTATAATATGCAACAAAGTAGAAGATAAGAAAATTGTGAGTGACTATATTAACAAATTAAAAGTAAAACTAAACACATAAATTCAAAGTTTTGATAGTACTTATTACACATTCTGAAATACTTCCTTATACACTACATTTGTGGTAACATTTGAGTTCCCACGCTCTTTATCACAGATTAAAATCTTCAAACCCTTTTTGCTTGTAACTCTTGATACAACAACATAGAATTTTCCATGGCTGAATACTGGCCGAGGGAGATATAATCCTACATGAGCTAGAGACTATCCTTGGCTTTTATTTATCGTCATTGCAAAACATACAACCAATGGAAACTGCCTTCTCTGGAATTTTATCGGGAACTTTGTTGCGTCTGTTGGTGTAAGTGTCATTCTGGAATGAAATTTTTGTCCCCCACATTACTACCAGACACAACAACAGCCTCAATAATGCGATTGCCAAGATGCTTCACAACTAACCTGGTACCATTACATAGCCCAGAAGTCTGGTCAATATTCCTTAGGAGCATCACCGGTGCCCCTACCTTCAATGTAATGTTATGATTTGGCAATCCTCACTTGATAGTATTTAGAAATTCAGTTGAATACATCTCATGAACTCCAAATTCCCTTCCTCAACGGAAATTGCATCTGAACTAAGATAAGTTCTTTCTTCACCTGGCAAGCGAGACAAAACATGATCATTAACCATGTTAGCTATCTCATTAGGTGGAGCAAGAATAGATCTTTCCTGAAAATATTTTGCTTCCCATATGTGATTCTCTAGGTCGGGATACGTACTCTCTACTATTGCAGAAATAGGGTCATATCCTCCATCTATCAATGTCTCATGAGGAATTTCTACATCGGCTTCACCATCATTCGGCTCACCAACTTTGCCATCTCCAATGTTCAAAATCCACACTGAGAACTCCCTAATTTCATCCACATTCAAACTACCTGAACCTGTTCTTAGACGCATATTCTTTGTTAATCTTAGCACACGACAAAAATCCCATAAGTAAGAACTGTTGATTGAATGAAGGGTAGAGAGAGAAACTCTGCCTTCTCTCTAGGAATTGAATGGAACAGTAACCTTGAAGCGTGCTCGCTAAGTTTCTTCTCAGTACATGAAATTTCTTCTGTATTGTTGCCATGGCAAGGAAATCTAGTGGACATTCTCAAGGAAGTAAGAATGATAAAGGGAAAGAGAAGGTCAGAGGTCCTTCGTCTGATTCGCAAGCTTTGAGAACTAAATCAATGGAGGAGATTTTAGGCATTGAGGCATTAGACTTTGGCTTAGGAATTGGCCAACCGATGACGCCTGAATAATCGTTATAGGAGTCTAGGGAGCAGTCAGACATTCGTCACACCTTCAATGAATGGCTCCAATCCATTCATAGGAGTGCTGAAGCTGTTAGAACACAATCTGTTCGAGGAAATTCCGCTGAGAAAGGTAATCTCTCTGTACCTATTTTACAGTAGTTTGAGGATGATCTGGCCGGAGTTGGATAATGATAATGATGAATTGATTGATGAACCTGAGAACGAGAGAATGGATGATATATGTGTGAATCATAGTATTCAGCCTGAATCTGTTTTTATTGAGCTTGATGATATCCATGATGAGATAGATTATTGGAGTTCATCATTAATATGTTATGTGCTAGGAGCAAATCCTCCAATTCAGGTTATGGAGGGGTATTTGCGTAGAGTTTGGAAGAATCATAGTGTGGATAAGGTAGCTATGGTGAAAAGCGGCATGTTCTTAGTGCGCTTTAAGGCAATGGATGCAAGAGATTAGGTATTGGCAGGTGGATTTTGAGAAGGATGATCTTAAAAATGTCCCAGTTTGGGTCCAACTGAAGCTGAATTTGAAATATTGGGGAGAAAAGTCTTTGCACAAAATTGCTGCTCAGATTGGTGATCCAATTAAGAGAGATGAAGCAACCAGAAATCGTGACAAATTACAATATGCTCGCATCTTAATTGAGGTTAAGATGGATCAGAGTCTTCCTGAGTTTGTACAGTTTTGGAATGAAAAAGGAGAGCTCACAGTGGTGCCAGTAACTTTTGAATGGAAACCTATGCAATGTTCTATTTGTAAAGATTTTGGACCTGCATCTCATGAGTGTAGAATGAGGAAGACTAAGCAAGTGTGGAAGCCTAATCAAGTTGTTCAGGCAGAAGTTCTAGTTGTGGAAAATGTTGTTACAGCAGTAGCAGTAGATAAGGTTGCACAAGTGGAAGTGGATCCAGATGGATTTCAAAAGGCTTTAAGGCCTATTAGAGTGAGGAGTTGAATGGCTGCTCCCACCAACATACAGAATCCATTTCAAGCATTAATATCAGAGGAGGATAACATTACAAACTGTGCAGTTGCAGGGGTTGAGTCACAAAAGGGAGGGGGAGATCCTCCCATCTTGAATGGATAGAGTCATCTGTTGGAATGTAAGAGGACTCAATAGCACTAGAAAGCAGTTGGAGGTGAAAAATTATGTTCACAAGACTGCAGCAGGTGTTATTGGCCTCTTAGAGACCAAGGTTAGAGCACAAAACCTTAGTAAGATGTATCAAATAATGTTTAGTGGCTGGTGCTTTACATCTAATTCAAGCATGATTGATCGAGGTAGAATTTTGATAGCCTGGAAACCTACAAGTTTTCATTTGAATATTTGTAAATGTTCTGACCAGTTCATTCACTGTTACTTGCAACCTGTGAATGGAGGTCATGGATTCTATATTACTTTCATTTATGCTTTTAATGAAAGTACTAGAAGGCTGGATTCATGGGAAGACTTGAAGTTAATTAGTACTACTCAACCATGGCTGCTATGTGGGGATTTTAACTGTGTCATGAGTACTGAAGAAAGAATTGGTGCTCCAGTCAGGGAAGCTGATATGGTAGATATTACAGCATGCATGATAGCTTGTGGATTGCAAGATATTAAATGTTCTGGTAATTTCTACACATGGAACAATAAGCAGGAGGGGTCTCACAGAGTATTTTCCAAGCTTGACAGGATGATTGCAAACCAGTCTTGGCTAGATGGATATCCTTCTGCTGAAGTATCATTTCAGAATGAAGGAGATTTTGATCATACACCTGCTTTATTGACTGTGTATCCAGTTGATAAAAGTAGGAAGAAGCCATTCAAGTATTTTACTAGGTGGAAGAGCTCTCCTAAATTTATGGACATTATTAGGAGAGTTTGGAGTACTGAGATACAAGGGACAAAGATGTTTCAAGTCATGAAGAAGTTGAAGGCTATCAAGGCCGAGTTAAAAGTGTTGAATAAGGAAGGATACTCAGATATACAAGCAGCAGATATACAAGCATATAATAACATGATGCTTGCTCAGCAAAGGATGCATGAAGATCCAAGAAATTTGGTGTATATTGAGGAAGAGTTGGTGGCTACTCATGCATAGAAAGAGAAACACAGAGCATATGTGGAGTTTCTTTCACATAAAGCTAAAGCTAGTTGGATCAAGGATGGGGATGAGAACACATCCTTGTTTCATCAGAGCATCAGAGTTAGAAAGTTGCAAAACCAGATATACAGTATTTATGATGATGCTGGAGTTTGGTGTGATGATCCAAGTTCTGTTTCTCAGGCTTTCTTGTTGTATTACCAGAAGCTACTTGGTGGTAATGTTACAAATAGAAAGCCAGTGATACAACAATTGATTCAGGAGGGGCCTACTGTCAGAGATGCACATAGGGATATTTTAACTACTCCATATACTATGGAAGAGGTTAAGAAAGCATTATTATCCATCTCAGGTTGCAAGGCACCAGGCACAGATGGATTTGGCTCAATTTTCTACAGGGATGCATGGTCTGTCATTGGTGATGAAGTGGCAATACATTATATAAATGTATTACTAAGGTTATTTGTAACATATTAAGGCTAGTACTACCTGACTTGATAATGGAAAATCGGGGTGGATTTGTTCATGGTAGGTCATATTCAATATATGGTTTCAAGTTTAGTTAAACGCTATGGTAGGAAGCAAGTTCAACCAAGTTGTTTACTAAATATTGATTTGCAAAAGGCCTATGATACTGTCAATTGGGAGTTTCTTAAGGAAATGCTTGAGGCATTAGGCTTTCCTTTAGAGTTTAGAGTGTTGGTTATGGAATGTGCAACAACACCTAAATTTTCTTTGATGATAAATGGTGGGATGGAAGGTTTTTTCAATTCCACTAGAGGGTTGAGACAAGGGGACCCAATTTCACCTCTTCTTTTTGTCTTATGTATGGAGTATCTCTCTAGAGTGTTGACCAAACTAGGAGAACTAGATCAATTTCATTATCATCCTAGGTGTAAGGAGGTAAAACTTACACACATGTGCTTTGCTGATGATCTGATTATGTGCTATAAAGGAGACTTTGCTTCTGCTTATTTACTCTTGAGAGCATTCAAGTTATTTTCTGAGACAACTGGTTTACAAGTAAATGTTACCAAGTCTGCCATATATACATGTGGGATGAGCAGCAGAGAGCACCAAAGAATTATATATGCTTCTGGTTTTACTCACCAAACTCTGTCATTCAAGTACTTGGGGGTTCCAATCTGTGCTAAGAGAATAAATGCATGTGAAGTCTTGATAGAGAAGATGACAACAAGGATTAGAATGTGGAGTTCCAGAAACCTATCATATCCAGCTAGGACTCAACTTATTAATTCAGTATTATTGAGTCTACACCAATATTGGGCTCATGCGATGTATTTGTATTACCTCAGCAGGTTTTGAAGAAGATCACACAGATATGCAGGTCCTTTCTATGGAGTGGGCAATATATATTCTACTCTCAAGTCTGGAGCCATTGCTTGGGAAAGACTATGCACCCCTAAGCATATAGGTGGTTTGGGTTTTAGAGATGTTTTTAAGTGGAATATAGCTTGTCTTGAAAGATATGTGTGGGCCATTTCAACCAAACAGGACAGTGTGTGGTTGAGATGGATACACTCAGTCTATCTCAAAGGGGCTGAATGGTGGGACTATGTTCCCAAATCAAGTTCCAGTTGGTACTGGAGGAGACTATGCCATGTTAAAGAGCAAATTAAACAAGTTTATACACAGGTTGAATTCAGTAACATGCCTCAATATTCAGTGAAGAAAGTATATGATGCATTGGTGGGGGAGCAAGTGAGAATCAGTTAGGATAGGATAGTGTGGAACAGGTTGAACTTACCTAAGCACAGATTTATCACTTGACTGGCTATACAGGACAAGTTGCAAACAACAGCAAGACTGGCAGCTATTGGTGTAAGTAGTAGTGACGCCTGCTTATTGTGTGCTCAACATAAAGAAGATCATCAGCACTTATTTTTTAGGTGTCCTTTCAGTTCAGCATGTCTGTTGCATCTTAAAGGTTGGATGAAGTACACTGCACAAACTGAAGAATTACAGCATCTATTCAGATGGACTCAGAACAACAGGAATATTAACTTTCAGAAGCAGGTCTTTCTAGCAGGAGTAGCAGCTCTTGTTTATCTGATTTGGCAGAGTAGAAATAAACACTAGTGGAAAAAACCTTATTTGTCACTTAGTAACATATTCGGTTTTTAAAAAACCGCATCCGAAAATCATTAAAAAAATGGAAGGGAAAAATAGAAGGAAAATCTGATCCGGTCCTTTAGTGAACCGGATCAGATTTTAAAAACCGCTCCAGTTTTCAAAAACCTGATCCGGTTCACAAAACCGGATCAGATTTTTCCTTATTTTTTCTAAAGGAAAAACCCGCGTTTTCCCTCCTTCACCCAATTTCATTTCTCGCTCCTCCTTGCTCCCTTAGCTTACTCCCACGCCTCTCTAAAGGGTATGTGACGTCTTCCACATGAGCCCATACCTCATTACTTTTATTTATATGATATGTAAACATATTAGATACATCATGAAAAAAAGATGACCTCCACGAAAAAGGGTTAATTTATAATTGATATCGAGACAATATTGTATTTTTTTAAAAAAACACAAATCCGAAAATATTGATCATATTAGAGATATTTATAGAATACGTATTAAATAATATTATGAAATCATCACTAAAAGGGTATTACTTTTAGTTAATAACATAAATAAAGAAATCTTTGATTTACTAAAGATTAAATTAGTAATAGTGGACCTATTAGACCTCTTTTTCTTCTTCAATATACTCATATATGCTATTGTATGACAATTAAGATTGCCAAAATCAACCATCATTATAAATAAATTATGTTCAAAAAGGCATTTTTTAAAATATTTATACGTTTCACTTTATAACACTAGTAGAATAATTGCTTATTGCTGCGGCTGAATTGCTGCAATTTTACCCATACGCAGCAATAAACCACGTCAAAAGAACAGGAAAAATCGAAAATCAACTTATTACTGCGGTTCTGGGCGGAAAGCGCAGCAATAGATGTCAACGGAAATTTTTTCAAATTTTGTTGACTGGTTTGACCAAACCTATTGCTGCGGTTCCCACCTAGAACCGAAGCAATAGATTAAAATATTATTTAAAAAATAATATTTTAATCTATTACTGCGGTTTCTAGAAGAAACCGTAACAATAGGCTCATTAGGGTTTTTTATCCTTTTAGCAATAGTTATTAGGCGCCGTTTCATCCTTCACCCTTCATTTTCATCAGTTCACCCTCACCGCCTCTCTCACTCACCTTTCACGCTCCTCTTTCTCACTCCTCTCTAGATCTCCTTCCTCCTCTATCACGCTCACCCTTCACCCTCCTTCCTCCTCTATCACGCTCACCCTTCACCCTCCTTACTCGAGTCCTCGTCATCGTCGGCCGATTCTCGTTGTTCTTCTCCTTCGTCGGCCTTCTCCTTCGTCATCCTCGAGCTTCCTTCTCGTCCTCGTTACTCCAGTCTTCGTCGGCCGTTCACTGTTACCCGTGAGACGGGTCGATGGGGGCTCCGAATTGAACGGGTGTTTCCGTTCTATCCAATGATCAGGCGTCCCTTCATCACGAGCATCCACGCTGGACGACTCTAATTCACTGTTACCTTTCTTGATCAACTCATTCCAGCCGTTGATCTCCTTCGTCGGCCGTTCACCAGACGAAGATTTTAATTTCTCACCATCCTCGTTATCGTCGTTCTTCGCTCGACCAGTCCTCGTCAAATCTAGACCTCGTCGGCTTTTGTTTTTTTTTCACCAGACGTGCGTGTGTCACCAGACGAAGTAATTCAAGATTTCTGTATTTTTTATTTTCTTTTTTTTTTATTTTTAGTTTAGATCTGACCTAAATTGTGGCTGACCTCCTGTAACTTTTTTATTTAGTTTCAATTTGTTCTTTAGTTAGTTTCATTTCCTCATTCTCTTTTTTGATTTCTTTTATTTTAGCTTTTGAATATTGTAATTGTTTTATTTTCATTATTTATGATTTTATACTTAATGCATGGATTCAATGTGTTGTAACAGTGGGTTTTAGTTACTTTAAGTTTTTATTGCATTTTAACATTGAAAGTAGTATAAAGATTTTAATTTCAAAAAAAAAAAAATTTAAAGTGAACCTATTGCTGCGGTTTGGCCCAAAACCGCAGCAATAGGTGCACTTTTTTAATATTAAAAAAAAGACATATTGATGCGGTTTTGGGAAGAAACCGCAGCAATAAGTAATTACCTATCGCTGCGCCCTTAATTGTGGCGCGGCTAAACCCGCAGCAATAGGCCACTTAATGACCGCCGCAATAAGCAATTATTCTACTAGTGTAATATGTAGCATGGGTTTCTTGAAAGAATTTTTAAAATTGTTTTCTTATTTTCTAAATAAATGGTATAGCATTTCGAATCTAACAATAATTAAACATGTACTAATAATAGGATTGAAAACATAATAAAGGAACATTTTTAATGTCGTGCACATTGTAATTGATTCAAATGGTAAAATCGTGAAATAAAATTAATGCACACCAAATGATCATGACATTAATATCAATCATTTATATTTATTAAACCGAATTTTTAAAAATTGCACATGTTATTCAAAGAAACAAAAAAGTAAAACAAAAAAAATAACCATACTAACTTAATCTTCCACATACTCTATTGTGAAAGTTTATTCAAATACAAAATTCTTGGAAAAATAAATTACTAATAAATAAATTTACTCTCTACTACATGAATTGCAAAAAGAAATTAACTTCTCGATCACAGCGGCAAGCTTCACATTTCAAGAAATCATGATCGGCCATAGGGGCTTTGTAGTCAATAACCTTCATGCTCTTCAATATCATTGTATGTTGTTCGTACATATAACATGTTATGAATGGTTTTGAGTCCACAATGATAGTGTTCTTAACCCATATATTCTAATGACATCTCTAAATATTTTCCTACATTGTATAACTCCTTCTTGACCAAGGTCACTCGTAATGTTGACCATCATTTTAAACCCCTTCTCTTTGCAATCTCTATCTTCACTGCATAGATATAGGTTGCCCAATACATAAGTTAACACATGTATCCTTTGGAGCATGTCTTCTCCAACATCTTGAGTCCATTATCAAATTCATTCTTTGTAAAAATGGTAACCTACAAATTTCATGCACAACAAAATTGACGAACAACTATTAAATTATAATTTTATTACATTTATAATCAATATATTGAAATAACAAATTCAGTAAAATTACCAAGCCAGAGCGAAAAAGATCTTGAGGATTGTTATACTCTAAACACTTGGTAAAAAAACTATTTGAATTATGACAATCACACCATGCTCGATGGATTATGCCTTCGATTGATACACTTTGTATAACCATCTTATGTGAAATAATCTCATTCAATGTTTTGCAACTGCGAACACAAAGTTAAAAATATAAATTGAGGGTTATATATAATTCTTTTGCGATTTATGTAAAATAAATTTTGGATTTGGATGTCCTAACCTCGATTTGCAACGAAATAAATCTTGTGGACTATCAATCGCCAAACGTCGAATAATCTCGAAAAATATTTCAATTGGAAGAATTATCAACATTTGTGGCCTTCTTCTTAATGATACCTTCATTGTTTTTTTAACTTAGGATTTAGTATATTTTACTGGATACTAACTGTTTTCTATACGGTTCACTTATATAAACTTCAAACTTTTTGGAATACCTAATTAACTCCTAAAATCATGTGCTAAAATTATGTCATATGTTTAATTCCCAAAAGGCCGGATTTCTTAATACTTTTCCTATATATTTTAATTCGAATTATGTGTAGTCAATTTCGTACCTTTCCTAAAAATTTAATTCGGATTTTCTAGGTCATAATTATAGATATGGCGAATTATGTAATATTTATAATTTAAGGATTTCATAGTCTTATTTAGTCCACAAACCGTGGCAATCACATTAATGATACAAATAGGTTTACATATCCATATTTTGTCCTAAAATCGTGCCAATCAAATGATAGTGAATCTTATAAAAGCATAAGTGTAGAATAATGTCTTCTTTTCCATTTTCATAGAAATCCCCTTATTTAGCTCAAAAATCTAAGCAATCACATAAATTATGCAAATCGTATCACAATCATTATTTATTCCTAAAAACGTGGCAATCAAATGCCCAAAAATCTTTTAAAACCGAGGTTAGTATGTCTTATTTTTCGATTTGCTAAAATCAAATGCCCAAAAATCTTTTAAAACCGAGGTTAGTATGTCTTATTTTTCGATTTGCTAAAATCAAATGCCCAAAAATCTTTTAAAACCGTTTTTATTCATTCAATTGTTAATTAACTATTGCTAAAAATGATAATAAATTTATTCTTAAATAGAGAATACTATTTCTTACAAAACTATTAAACCGTATAACTTACTAATTAATTATTGAAATCGAATTAATTTAAAAAATCAAAATAGCTATTATATATTCAACAAAATACATTAAAAAGACTAAAAATATATAAAACACTAAATAAATTACTAATAAAAAACATAATATATTATATAGATGATAACAAAGATACAACTAAGATATTCTAAGAACAAATGTACTAAAACTAAGAATAACTAACATAATCTAAGATAACAAAACACACGACTAAAACTAAGATCAACTCAAATTCATTAAAACTACAAACTTAATTATTTTAAAGGCTACAGTAGTCATAGATTTTGACACACCATCTTCGATCATCACAGTTCTTCACTTCATCACGAAGATATTCAACAATATTCTTTGCTTCTTGCGAAGCAAGTTAAATTTGGTTACGAAAATAGATAATTTGTCCAATGTAACCCATGGTTACCTTTCCTTCATCTTCTACTAATTTGCGTAAATTGCAACATGCATTCGAAATCTCCTGATCAATACTCGAACAAAACTCTAAAAATTCGAAAGTTGCCTCGTTAACTTCTTTGACATGCTTGGCGATTTTGGGATCCATTGAGATAATTGCTTAAATTTGAGAGTTTTGAGAGTAATAAATGAAATGAGTTGATATATTGAAAAAACAAAGAGGAATTTGCCTCTTTTATAGATGAAAATGACCGGTATTCATTAGGGCAAATTTATTGGATTTAGGTGGAAGTTGCTATTGCATTTATAAGGTTTGACCAATTTAAGTCAATTTTGAGAAAGACATAGTAATTGATAGGTTGCATTGACCGACATTTACAAATGTTATATCAATGCATTTAATTGGTTGGAAGACATATTAATTGGTAGGATACTTAATTTTAAATTTTTTAAATTTTTGAAGGGAGAAATTCGAATACTTTTAGGTGTAGTACATTGCTATCAAAGCATTCAATTGCAATAATTAATCTAATAGTTGACCTTCAATGTAAACAATAATTAATGAAAAAAAAAATGAAAAAGGTAAATATAATGACATATTGGCCATCTAACTTAATAAGAAAAAGAAGAAAAATATAATGACTAAATTGGACGTACAAACTAAAAAGAAAAAATAAGTATTATTATTTGAATGACATTTAAATCACCAATATTGCATAATTAAAGGCCATACAATGTAAGGAAAAATAGATGAGAGATAAAGTTAGAGAGAGAAAGACTAGTCCCAAGTCTCCTACCCCCAATTCCTTTCGCAAACCTAGCCCTAAAGTTCTGAAATCAGCCCCAATTCTCCCGAAAAATGCAAATTACTCAAAGTTCTTCCTGAAATTTCGCTTCTCAATTGTCCTTTTGTTAACTATTTCTCCTTTGTCAGGGGAGTTAACTAAATTAGTGATAATATCGAAACCCCTCTTTCAATTTTTAGGGGCTAGATCTGAAAAATTTAGTAGAGTGGTTAGAGTTAATTCTTCTTTGTGTCAGGGCTATAAGCCTAAGAGCGAAGTAATTTCGGTTTTCATCACTACTAAACTAGCTGATGGGGCTCTAAAATGGCTTAGCTGGATTGATTTTTTGAGGTTCAAGTACAAATTTATTGCTAGGGTTAGGGATTTTCTGGCATAGAATGGGAAAGGTCGTTGTTCTTTTCTTTTATGTGCGATTTGCTTCAATTTTTTTGGAGTGAAGTTCATCATTTCTCCTTGCGTGGCACGATTAATTCAAAATTTGCAGAGGTTTCTTGTGGATATTGGAACTGTGTCAATTAATGATACATTAGCATTAAATGTGAAGAGATGGTTCATTCAATTTCTTCTCTTTCTCTCTCCTTCGGAGATTTGCCCTAATTACAAGTACTATATAAGACTTTAAGGTCAGGTATATTTTCTACATCTTTTTCAAGTATTCTCTCTATTAGTGTTCTTTGTTGCAATCTGGCTATCTTTCTTCTTAATTAAAAATTGTGAGTGTTCCTTTGTGTCTGAGTGTATGGCTGCTGGAAAATCTTTCAAGGATGCAATCCTTGAAAATTTGGGTCCTCAGGGAAATTCTTCATCTATTCCAGTTGGTACTCCAACTGAATGTGAGCCTCCTAATTTTTTTACCAACATTCCTAATTCTGCTGGTAATCAATCGGTTGACCCATCTAGTCTTCCTACATTTCCTGAGGTAATTGACTTGGATGAGCTTGCTCAAGTTAAAACTGATATTGTTGATCTTTCTAAGTATTGTCTTGTTGGTAAGATGTTGGGAGAGTCTGTTGATACAAGAATCATTATAGCTAGAACAAGGGATGACTGGAAATTTTATAAGGGGGATATTACCTACCTTGAAATGGGAAATGGGTGGGTTTTAATTAAATTTGCTAATCCTGGTGATCTGTTTTTAGTCTGGTCAGAGAGGCATTGGCATGTCCAAGGTGAGCTATTTGTAATTTATCCATGGAGGGCTTTTTTTGACCCATATATTGAAGAAATCCAATGGGTGGATGTGTGGGTTAGGATTCCAACTAAATTGTTAAACTTTGATTCAATTGCTAATCTTCTTGCTAGAAATCATGGTGGGTCTTTGGTTAAGCTTGATTCAAGGTCTTTTACTAAGACATAAAATCAGGTTTGCTCGTGCTTGTATTAGAGTAGACATTACTAAACTTCTTCATGAGTATGTAGAAGTTATTTGTGCTGGTGGTGTTACTTGTAGCTATCTAATCTGGTATGAAGATTTTTCAACTGGTTGTTCATTCTGTGGTTGTGAAGATCATGTTATAGAAAATTGTGGTTTGCTTTATCCACCCAAGAAAGAATTGAATGTGAGAATTCTAAAACACCCAAAAAAAATGGCTTGCTGACTTTTTGGGTAATGCTAATAGGCAAGAGCAATCTTCTACCACAGCTGAGCTAGCTATTGTGGTAGAGGCAAGGCCTCGGCATGTTACCCGTCCTAAATTTGTGCCTGTTCCTGGATTCAATTCTGGTTACTATAAGAAAAAGTTCCCTGCAAAAGTGTTTGGTGGTTCAAAAGTTCATGAGAAAGAAAAAGGTGTGGTAATAAAAGATGTTGTGGAAAACTCTCATGTTCAAGTAGATGACTTGTCTTTGCCAAAGAAGAATGAGAAAGGTAAGGGTATTGCTTCTTTAGTTCCTGCTATAGAAGTTGATTCCTCCTCTGATGATGAGCTGTTTATTAGTGCTGATTCTCCTGTTCTTCCATCTGCTGCTAGTGTTGGTGATACTCAGTTAGTTGTGCATATAAATGTTCCCCAACTTGAATCTGGTGCTATGATCCTCCCCCCTCCCAAAGTCAGTGATGAATTTTTATCTCCAGTTCCCCTTAGGGTTGTCTACCCTGAGGATCTGTTTGCTAATGCTTATTTGCCCGAAGTGTGAGAAATTAACCACCTGTTTAATGATTATTAGTTTTTGGAATGTTAGAGGGTGTAAACGACCCTTAATCATGGAAGAAGTTAGAGATTTTTGTAAATGTAATAAAATTCAAGTTATGATGTTGTGTGAGACCAAAGTACCTACCCCTCCCTCGGAGGGTTGTGTAAGGCACTGTGGTTTCACACATAGTGATTATCTCCCTTCCATGGGGAAATCAGGTGGTATGTGGCTATTTTGGAAAATTAATGCTAGTAATCCTTTTAGTTTAGTTATTATTAAAAAATCATCAAGATTTCTAGTTTGCGAAGTTAATATTTTGTCATCTAATGTTCAGTTTCTTATAATCTTTATTTATGCTCCTCCAAATTATATTCATAAGTATGAGTTTTGGGAAGAAATTATTGAATACATCAATTCTATTTCTATTCCTTATGTGGTGTTAGGAGACTTCAATGAATTAAGTTCTCATTTAGATAAATTAGGTGGTGCTAATTTTAGATTCTCAAGATTGTTTTTTATGAATCTATTGTATTCCTCGGTTAATTTTGTCGAATTACCCTATGAAGGGTCTTGTTATACATGGCGAAAAAAAAGAAGTGGGCCTAATAATATTATGGAAAGATTGGATAAGGGAGCCGCAAGTATTGAGTGGCTAGCAATGTTTCCAGCCTCAAAGCTCTATCACCATAATTTTTCATCTTCGGATCATTGTCTCATTTCCTTGGATTTAAAAGTTCTTAGTTATTTAAAAGCTCCTCCTTTTAAATTTGATAAATTGTGGACTACAAGAAAAGACTTTGATACGTTAGTTAAGAAAACTTGGTGTACTCGGTTTGATGGTGATAAGAGGTTTTTAGTGTGTCGTTAAGGCACCAAAAATCGCTTTTCAAACAATATTTATAACTCCTAACAAGCAATTACTAAGAACGTAGTAAAGGCAAGTCAAGGGTCGATCCACAGGGAAATTGGGATTAATCAAAGTCTATTAAGTCTAAATTACCTAATTGAAGGGTTTTTGGGGGTTTTGAATGCTTTTTGTAACAACTAAAACTAACTATTATCAAAGAACTAGCAAATAATATGAGATGAAAATATGAATAAGGAAGACACAAGAGTTAAGGTTACTAGCATGGATCAAAGTGGACAACGATTATTAATGCAATTGTGATTCAAAGGCTACGATTACGCAAGGTTTAGTTTTCCTCTAAAATACTCGAGTCCTCTCTCGAATGGTCCTCGAGAATGATCACTTAATCAATCAACTAAATCCTCTCTCGAATGGTCTTTAGTCAATTGATTAAGAGATCCAATGAATTTGGAAAACCCCTAATATAGGATCCCCTTAATTTCTACCCAATATCTTGGCCTAGAAATTAAGTTGATTCATGGGGATGATAAAAGAGTTCATAATTCAATTAAGAACATTTGAAATCAAAATACCAAAGCACAAATGTGATCAATATCTATCCTAAGGCCTCAAAACACCAAGATCAATGCATAAACGTCTTTAAATCATCACAATCACATTAACAATACATTTAAACCCTAATCCATACTTTCACCCTAACCCTAGATAAGAGACTACTCACTAATCATGGAATCTAAGCAATAAAACATGAAATCTATAACTAATCTAGGGCTAAACATGATTAAGAGATAATTAGTCTAATTAAAATAACAATTATGAAACTATAATAAAGTTGATCTAATAAAAGGGAAGAACATATAATAGCAATGAAAAGAGATAATAAAAACTGAAACTTTGAAACTAATTGAATTAATATACCTTCAATGTTGTAGCAATCACAAACTATGATCTAGAATTCTCAAATCTTGATCCAAAACTAAGTGTTTTTCTCTCTAAAGTAAGCCCTAATAATCCTCTCTAAAAACTTGGAATAAAGCATAAGTCAAAAATAATAACCTCTATTGTTCTTAATAGCCACGAGCATTACAAATTTCTGGCGGAAAAAGGTGGTGCGGGCGCACCAAGACTACTGATTCAGGTGGCCAAACTTCGCAGGAATGGTGCGGGCGCACCATGAAATTGGTGCGGGCGCACCAGAGTGGTGCGGACGCACCAGAGTGGTGCGGGCGCACCAAAATCAGGTGCGGGCGCACCATTTCTTCTGCTCTGGTCGGACAGTTTAACTTAAAATGTGCATAACTCTTTCATTTTAGATCCAAATCAAGCTTATGACCAGTCGTTGGAAAGCTATTGAAACAAGCTTTCACCTCCAACTGGAATTTCCTTCATCCGATTTGTGGTTTGAAAGCTATGTCTATTTGAATTTCTATGTTCAAGATTCTATTGTGCAATGTGCTCCTTCGTGCGATCGGACATGGGGCATGGTGCAAGCGCACCATTTCTCAACGTGTTCTCTATTTTCATTGCTTCCTTTGCCAACTCTACAATGCGTAGCCAGCTTAGTAGTTCCACCTACATTAAGAACATGGCAAAACAGGGTGAAAGCAAAAGTACTAGAAATTCATTCAAATATGAATGAAAATCTAGCAAAATGTCACTATGATCAAGAATGATCAAGTGAGTGAAACGGAAGGGGAAAGGGAGAAGAAAGAGGGAAGAAAGGGGAGAAAGAGGATCAAAATGAGCTAAAAGGAGTCCATAAAGTGCGTTTGAAACGCACTTATCAAACTCCCCCAAGCTTAGCATTTTACTTGTCCTCAAGTAAACCAAGAATGAGAAAGAAGAAAGAGAAGAGAAGAAAAAGATGAAAAAGAAAAACCATGCAACAAACTAACCTAAATGCTCTATATGCAAAGCTACAAATATGACATGCAAGCTAACTGAGTTCATAATAAGATTTAGGAGACCAACCAAACACAAGAGGAAAGATGACTAGGAAGCACAAGAGTAACTTAAGGGATCTAATCCACCGATCAACCGAGTCCCCTTGAAAAATAGGCTTTCTAAGAGTGATTTCTCACTCCTCTCCACTTCCAAGTCCCGAGTTTGACTCCCCCCTAGGGATGCTCAACCATAATAGCTCGCCTCTACCACATTTTGATGACCCTCATCATGACTTGCACAAAATCTCACCCGCCACTACTAATCGACCAAGTCCAATCTAGAAGTCAAAAGGGACTTTGTTTAGGTTGTAACGGGGCTAGGTTAAAGGGTGTGGATAACAATTTAGAAATGTGGTGCAAAAAGGTTAAAGTGGAGTGCACAATAGGGGGTAAAAATTCCCCCAAGCTAGTCCAAACACCAACTCAAAACGAAATCTCGCACATCTTTGATTGTCACTTCGATTTACTTTTTGAAACATTGATTTCACTTTTTGAACACATAAATTTGCTATTTCTTTCTTTTCAATAGAAATCCAAATGAAGCACTAAGAGTATTCTTTCTTTCTTTTATTTCCTTTGTCTTTCCTTTCTCACAATTTTCTTCAACTTTTGCAATTATACCCACACAACAATTCACTTTCAACCAAAGACTCAGTATCAAAATAACTCAACTCCAGACAAACTAGACATGTACTCCACTTTGGGGAAAGTTTGGCCATGACTTATTATGAGGGTTAAGCAAAAATAGGATAGAAAGGCTCAAATGGGTTGAGAAGCGGACAATTATGTAGGTATTAAGGCTTTTTGGCTTTTGAGCTCCTATTTCTAGCAAAAAGAAACGCCCTAAATCATTCTTCTATAGGCTCGGTCTTATGCAATCTTGGGGAGCTAAAATGCAAGTCACAAGTTAGGCGATCAATGGTGAGGGTTGTAAATGAGTCTTACGAGGTTCGTGGCCCTCCTTCGGGGTTCATCGCACAAGGGATAGGGCAATCCAAGCAACCAACTCGCCTAATTTCAAAAAGACTACCAAAAGTTATCGATCTCAAAGATCACCTAAAGTCACAACAAGGCTTCCAAAATCATCAAGTCAAATGCAGGGAAGGTCTTCCAATCAAGTTATGAACACTCTTAGCCATAAATCATGCATGCAACCAAACTAAACTAAATGCATAAAAAGAAAGTAAGAAATGAAAAAGAAATTTTTTTTTTTTTTTTAGTTTTTTTTTTTTTTTTTTTTGCAAACCTATCATGTAAATACACTAATATGAACCTAATTAACATGCAAATATACTAATATGAACCTAATTACAAAGAGGAGGAAGAAAATTTTGAGATAGAGCGAACACATGCTAACTCCCCCAAGCTTAATACAAACTCCGTCCTCGGAGTTGACAAGCAAAGAGAAAGTAGGGGTGGAGGTAAGGGGTTTGAACTCTACCTTGGGAGGAGGCTTAGAACTCTCCTCTTTATCAATGGATGTAGTAAGAAACTCAAATGTTTCTTCATGTGCCTCCTCAACGGTAGTGCTATCAGGAAGCATGGAGAACTCATTCACCTCTTCCATGTCCAAGCTCGAGGCATCGGTAATAGAAGCATAGTGCTTGTCCCCGGTGTCTACCACTTTCTCAAAATCTTCCATCTCACCCTCTACTAGATTGACCCGACAAACTTTCTCTACCATGGGTCGCTTAAAAGTCTTTGAGAACTCGAACACAACCCTCTCATTGGCTACCTCGACCGTGATTGTATCATTTTTGCAGTTTATCACGGCACCCAATGTCTTAAGAGCTTCCCTTCCAAGAATGAGAGGAGTCTCCGGATCTTCCTCCATATCCATTACTACAAAATCGCATGGCACAAACACATGCCCAACTTGTATTGGCACATCCTCCAACTCACCATGTGGCACTCTCACAGTTCGATCCGCCAATTGAATAGTCTTTCACGTAGGAAGAAGAGGAAGATTTAGGTGCTTAGCTATGGATAGAGGCATCAAACTCACACTTGCTCCTAAATCGGCCAATGCTCCTTTAGGCTCCAAGTCACCTATCTTCACCGGCAAGGTGAAGCTTCCGGGGGTCTCTTTGTTTCTTGGGCATGGCACATTGCACTAGAGCACTTACTTGGTATGGCAAGGTGATGAGCTCATCTTCTAGTTTCCTTTTGTTGGAGAGGATTTCCTTCAAAAACTTAGCATAAGCCGGCATTTGAGACATTGCCTCAAGGAAAGGAATGTTGATTTGAAGGCCTTTTATCACATTGAGGAACTTGGAGAACTTATCACTCAATTTCCTCTCCACCAACCTGTGAGGGTATGGAACCGGTGGCACATAAGTCTTAGGTGGTGAAGATGATGGCAATGAAGCTTTATCACCAACTTGGACTTGTGGCTCTTTTTTTTTCACATTCTCCCCTTTCTCACCCTCCTCAACTTCATCTTTCTCAACAACTTCAACTTTTTCTTCCTTCTCTACCTCCTCATTAGGCATCTTGGGACCGTCATAACTAGTTCCCGACCTCAAATGGATGGCTTTGGCTTGATGGAGATGGGGATTAGGAATGGGTTGGCCCGAAAGCTGATTTGTGGGAGTAGAGGGGGTTTTCTCGGCTACTTGGGCAATTTGGGTTTCAAGCATTTTGTTATGGGCTTGTAGCTCTTGAAGCCTTTGCTCATGGTTTTGGAGAATTTGGTTCATGGATTGGAGTTGTTGGAGAATTTAGAGAGAGGTTGGATCGGGAGATGGAGTGGGTTCGGGATTTTGTCTGAGGAATAGAGGGTTAGAGGGAGGTTTTTGGGCATTGGCTCTTTGATGTGGAGTTTGGTAGACATTAGAACCTGGTGAGGACGAACCGCCTTGATTGTAGTTCTGGTTATACCCTTGCACATACCCTTGGTGTTGAGCTTGGTTGTACCCTTGTTGAGGTGGATTCCATCCTTGTTGAGGTTGTTTCCAACCTCCTTGTTGATTGCTTCTATATCCCTGGTTTCCTTGATAACCATCTCCTCTAGAGTTTATTGCCGCCACATGCTCCGAATTCGTACCTCCACAATAAGAAGTATCATGATTAGTACCTCCACATATATCACAAGAAAAAGAATTTACCTGTGATGGAGTAGATGATGCAAGGCTGATCTTGGAGAGCTTCTTATCAAGTTGATCCATCTTAGCTTGAATTTGATCAATGGGATCTAATTCAAACTTGCCACTCTTCTTAGGTTGAGCACATCTTCGTCTTCCACCCCATGAATAGTTCTTAATTACTTCTTCAATTGTGGACTCAAGTTGACCTTGCGGGATCTTAGAAAGTTAACCTCCCGCTCCAGCATCAAGGTTGGCACGTGATATAGGATCAAGGCCATCATAGAAGAATCGCATGAGTAGATTCTTGGTGAACTCATGGTGAGGGCATGAACGGATCATCTCCTTGAACCGCTCCCAAGCTTCCGCAAGTGTCTCATCGTTCTCTTGCTCAAATGAGGAGATCTTCCTCCTTATGTTTGCCGTCTTCCACTCCAGGAAGTACTTCTTCAGAAAAGCCATTGTGACTTCCTCCCATGTAGTGAGGGAGTTAGCAGGTAAACTCTTGAGCCATGATTTTGCTTTTCCGGTAAGAGAAGACCGGAACAAATGCATCTTGATGTAGTCTAGAGAGACGTCATTTGTGGTTATCATGGCACAGATCTCAAGAAACCTGTCAAGATGGTCCAGAGGATCTTCATCCGACCCTCCACAGAATTGTTCTGCCTTCACCATCCGAGTGAACTGAGGGTGAATGCTGAAATTTGTAGTAGTGGTGGGGAGTCTAATACCACCTTGAAGAACATAGGAACCCGGATTTCCGAAATCCCTAAAGAGTTGTGGATTTGCTTCACCCATTTCTGACTGAACTTCGCTTGTTGTACTTGAGGCTGGTGAAGATGGTTCGGAACCCAAAGACAAATCTTCCAAATTTTTCCGAAGCTTTCGCAATGTACGGTCAATTTCTGGATCTAGAGGAAAGGTGGGTGAACCGTGAGCTCTTCTTCTCATGTAACAACAACAAAGC
Source organism: Beta corolliflora (assembly GCA_947648045.1). Classification (NCBI taxonomy): domain Eukaryota; kingdom Viridiplantae; phylum Streptophyta; class Magnoliopsida; order Caryophyllales; family Amaranthaceae; genus Beta; species Beta corolliflora. Next base: position 125,640 of record CANSZD010003980.1, read on the forward strand.
TAAGTAGAGGATTAGCAAATAACAACCACAGTCAAAAAGAAAAGATAAATCAACTAAGCAAAGCTAAACTAAAATAAACTTCAATTAATAGCACAATCTCCCCGGCAACGGCGCCAATTTTATAAGAGGTTTTTAGTGTGTCGTTAAGCCACCAAAAATCGCTTTTCAAACAATATTTATAACACCTAACAAGCAATTACTAAGAACGTAGTAAAGGCAAGTCAAGGATCGATCCACAGGGAAATTGGGATTAATCAAAGTCTATTAAGTCTAAATTACCTAATTGAAGGGTTTTTGGGGGTTTTGAATGCTTTTTGTAACAACTAAAACTAACTATTATCAAAGAACTAGCAAATAATATGAGATGAAAATATGAATAAGGAAGACACTAGAGTTAAGGTTACTAGCATGGATCAAAGTGGACAACGATTATTAATGCAATTGTGATTCAAAGGCTACGATTACGCAAGGTTTAGTTTTCCTCTAAAATACTCGAGTCCTCTCTCGAATGGTCCTCGAGAATGATCGCTTAATCAATCAACTAAATCCTCTCTCGAATGGTCTTTAGTCAATTGATTAAGAGATCCAATGAATTTGGAAAACCCCTAATATAGGATCCCCTTAATTTCTAGCCAATATCTTGGCCTAGAAATTAAGTTGATTCATGGGGATGATAAAAGAGTTCATAATTCAATTAAGAACATTTGAAATCAAAATACCAAAGCACAAATGTGATCAATATCTATCCTAAGGCCTCAAAACACCAAGATCAATGCATAAACGTCTTTAAATCATCACAATCACATTAACAATACATTTAAACCCTAATCCATACTTTCACCCTAACCCTAGATAAGAGACTACTCACTAATCATGGAATCTAAGCAATAAAACATGAAATCTATAACTAATCTAGGGCTAAACATGATTAAGAGATAATTAGTCTAATTAAAATAACAATTATGAAACTATAATAAAGTTGATCTAATAAAAGGGAAGAACAAATAATAGCAATGAAAAGAGATAATAAAAACTGAAACTTTGAAACTAATTGAATTAATATACCTTCAATGTTGTAGCAATCACAAACTATGATCTAGAATTCTCAAATCTTGATCCAAAACTAAGTGTTTTTCTCTCTAAAGTAAGCCCTAATAATCCTCTCTAAAAACTTGGAATAAAGCATAAGTCAAAAATAATAACCTCTATTGTTCTTAATAGCCACGAGCATTACAAATTTCTGGCGCAAAAAGGTGGTGCGGGCGCACCACTGAAGTGGTGCGGGCGCACCAAGGCTACTGATTCAGGTGACCAAACTTTGCAGGAATGGTGCGGGCGCACCATCAAATTGGTGCGGGCGCACCAGAGTGGTTCGGGCGCACCAAAATCAGGTGCGGGCGCACCAAAATCAGGTGCGGGCGCACCAAAATCAGGTGCGGGCGCACCATTTCTTCTGCTCTGGTCGGACAGTTCAACTTAAAATATGCATAACTCTTTCATTTTAGATCCAAATCAAGCTTATGACCAGTCGTTGGAAAGCTATTGAAACAAGATTTCACCTCCAACTGGAATTTCCTTCATCCGATTTGTGGTTTGAAAGCTATGTCTATTTGAAGTTCTATGTTCAAGATTCTATTGTGCAATGTGCTCCTTCGTGCGAGCGGACATGGGGCATGGTGCAAGCGCGCCATTTCTCAACGTGTTCTCTATTTTCATTGCTTCCTTTGCCAACTCTACAACGTGTAGCCAGCTTAGTAGTTCCACCTACATTAAGAACATGGCAAAACAGGGTGAAAGCAAAAGTACTAGAAATTCATTCAAAGATGAATGAAAATCTAGCAAAATGTCACTATGATCAAGAATGATCAAGTGAGTGAAACGGAAGGGGAAAGGGAGAAGAAAGAGGGAAGAAAGGGGAGAAAGAGCATCAAAATGAGCTAAAAGGAGTCCATAAAGTGCGTTTGAAACGCACTTATCAGATGGATCCATTATGTATTGTCTAGTAAAAAAATGTAAGCTATTGAAAGAGAAAGCTAAGAATTGGGCGATAACTCGCTTTGGTAACATTTTTAGACAATTCAGGGAGGTGGAAAAACGTATTAAAGTTGTACAAGATAAACTTATTCTCTCAAATGATTGCCCTACGCTTATTCGTACCCAAAATCTGCTTCTTGCAAAACAAATGAAGCTTCAGAATTCTAAGATTCGCATTGGAAATTAAAAGCCAAATCTAATCATATCAAGTTAGGAGATGCTAATACTAGATATTATCATGCTTGTGCTATGATTAGGAAGAATCGAAATCTTATTACTTCTATATATGATGCCTCTAATGTTCAAATTACTCATCCGAAATTAATAGAAGAATATATTTAAAAGGCTTTCTTTGATCGTTTCAAATCCAATGTTGATTGTGAGTTTAACTCTCAAACGGAATTTGATTTGCTAGATTCTATAATTTTTGAAGATGATAATGATTTTTTATGCAAGGAAATTTTAATAGAGGAGGTTAAGGAGGCTGTTTTTGATTTAGCACCGGATTAATTGACGGGACCGGATGGTTTCCCTCCTTTCTTTTTCCAAAAGTATTGGACTTTAGTTGGTCAGTTTTTTTTAGAGCAGTGAAAGTCTTTTTTCATTCTGGAAAAATTCTCAAGGAAATAAATCATACTTTCATCACCTTGATCCCTAAAATCGATTCACCCTCTAATCCTAATTACTTTAGACCTATAAGTTTATGCTCTACTATATATAAAGTCATCTCTAAAATTATGGCTAACATATTGCGTATAGTAATGGGGAAAATTGTCCATCCACTCCAAGGAGCTTTTGTCCCTGAAAGATTAATCCAGGATAATATATTATTAGCTCTTGAAGTTTTTCATTCTTTTAAAAACAAAAAAGGCAATCAAGGGTGGTTAGCCATTACATTAGATATGGAAAAAGCTTATGATAGACTTGAATGAAATTTTATTTTCAATACTTTTTTAAAACTTGGTTTTTGTGAGAAATGGGTAGATTGGCTAAGACAGTGTATTACTACAGTTTCTTTCTCTGTTTTAGTCAATGGCATCCCAGGGGATTCTTTTCTCCCTTCTAGTGGAATTAGACAAGGGGATCCTTTGTCTCCCTATATTTTCATATTGTGTGCAGATATTCTAGCCAGACAACTTCAAGCAGCTAGTATAAATGGTTCCCGGTCTATAGGAGTCACCCTGGGGCATTCAAGGGTGAAAATACCCTTCTTAACTTTTGCTAATGATACTATGATTTTTGCAAAAGCAACTCATGAAAGTTGCAGCATCTTAAAAAAATATTCTCAATAAGTACTGTTCAATGTCGGGTTAGTTGGTGAATTTTCATAAGTCAGCATTCCAATGCTCTCATAATACTAATCCTTTATTTGTTTCGGAATTCTCAGCCATCCTTCAGATGCAAGATTCTTTCTCTTTAGGAAAATATTTAGGATGCCCAATTATTAGTGAGAAGGTTACTAATAACACTTTTGTGGATATTCAAGAAAAAGTCACCTCTCAATTATGTAAATGGAAGGCCAATTCATTATCTCAAGCAGGGCGTACTATATTGATTCAGTCTAATTTAGCTACTAAAACTAACTACCAAATGCAGAGCTTCACCTTACCTTCAGCTATTCACTCTTCCCTAAACAAATGCTATAGAAACTTTTTCTGGAATAAAAATCCGAAATCTAAATCCCCCAATCAAATAGGTTGGGATAAGATTTGTTGTCCTAAAAAGTTTGGTGGTCTAGGGCTTCGAATAGCTAAAACTAATAACATTGCATTACAGTTCAAATTACTCTGGAAAATTCTTAAATCTCCAGAAAATTTGTGGGTTAAATTAGTGAAAAAAAAGTATTTGAAACAGAACTCCCTCTTTAGCTATGTGCCTAAGGCTAATGTATCTTGGCAATGGCGGAAATTGATGTCTTTGCGAGGATTGTTTAGATAGGGCCTTCGATGGTCAGTTGGAAATGGTGCTGATATTTCTTTTTAGTTCGATAATTGGGTTTTTCCATTTCCGCTGGCCAAGGATTTCACCCCTCCTTCTGAAGCTGCTCATCTTAAAGTAAGTCATTTTATCTCTCTAGATGGTAATTGGGAGGTAGATTTATTATCTATGTTTGTTTCTACTAATGTGGTCAATTCTATTAGTCAAGTGTTTATTCCTTCTAATAATGCCCAAGATAAGCTTTTTTAGGGTTTGTCTTTGGATGGGGAGTACTCTGTTAAATCTGGTGTGGCTTTGATTCAAGGTTTGGATCTAAGTGCTAATATTGATTATAATTTTGGGTGGATTTGGAAGTTGAAAGTCCCCCCTAAAATTAATTTTTTTTATGAAAAATTTGCAATGATGGTCTTCCAACAAAGAAAAGACTAGAATTAAGTCATGTTTTTCTCCCGCTACAATGTGTGTTTTGTAATCATCATTCAGAAAATTCTGTTCACCTTTTCTACTCTTGTCCTTTTTTTGAGGATGTGATGGAGATCATGGTGGAAGCTAAGATTAGTACTCCTCTCCCTCAGTGGAGTAATGAGGTTTCTTCTTTTAAAGATTTTCTTTTTTACCTTAGGAAAAAGTGCTCTTCCTATCAAATTGAAATTTTCGCCATTATCTGGTGGTTTGTTTGGTTTGCTAGAAATAATATCATTTTTAGATATGAGCCTAAGTCGCCGAGAGTTCTGGGTGAACATATCAAAATGTTTATTAAGAATTTAACTGGTAGTGATTCCTCTGGGTTGAGTAAGCCTTTTTCTTGTAAGAAAGACTCTAAAAAGATTAGTTAAAGATTAAATGTTGTCTGGATTCCTCCTCCACTTGGTTTTTTTAAATTGAGTTTTGATGGTTTTAAGTTAAGTAATGGCAAGACCTCTTGTGGTTTTGTTATTAGAAATGATGCTGGAGAGATTTCTCTTTGTGGTGCTAAGTCTCTGGACCCCTCGTTTTCCATTTTGATGGTTGAAGCATGGGGCCTCCGTGAAGGTATTAGGGGTGCTTTGTCTTTGAGTATAGATAAACTGTTTGTTGAAGGTGATAATCTTGCTGTTATCAACGCTATTAAAAGATTGTGGAAAATTCCTTGGACCATTGATGGTTTAATTAGTGATGCAGGTGAAGAGTTAAACAAGTTTAAAGAAATGCAGGTGGATCATGTGGTTCGTGAAGCTAACAGTGCAGCGGATTGGATGGCTCATCGCGCGTGGTCATTCAACAAATTCTTTGACATATTGGTTTGATTCGTTTGATGTTTCTTTCTCTGTGATCATCCGTAAGGATGCTTTAGGGTGGCCTTCCTCTTGGATCCCCCCTAGTTTTTCTTTCCTTTTAAAAAAAAAAGGTCATACAATGTCATGACAAAAAAAAACTAATCACTTTCATTAGATAAATAATGCAACAAAACACTTTTTGTAGTTGGTATTACACCTCCACCGTTCATGTTGATTTCTTCAAATGAAATTCGACATAAAAAATGAGCTCGGTGAGGCTTGCAATGAAGAAAGTGTAGTGCCATATATTCTAGATCAATATAAATTCTAGAATCCTTAATTGTAGAAAAAACATACTCCGACATATACCAATTATCCGAATTCAAATCTTCTGGATCTGCGACATCCTTGCAAACTTTGTAGAATTTAATATGACCTGAACGGAACATTGTTAGTAACATACCTTCGTGATCAAAAAAATTAGAATGCTCCACTTTAGGATGCCAAATCTTTAAATTTCTAGGTGAAGATGGTGTGTCAAATGAACCATAGTCATTTTCCATTACAAATAAATTTAAGGTGCACGTATATATAGGAAGGTATTTAGGTTTATGAGTTGTGGAGGTTGTAGTCAAATGCAAAGATGATTACGGTATTTATAGTGCAAAAAAAAAGTCAGTTTTTACCTAGGTTTTAAAAAAAATGCAAACAAATGTCATTAATACATGAATTTCCATATCTAAGAGTGATTGAATCAATCCCTAAAATGAAGTTTTGCAATTTAGGAATGATTGAGATTTAGGTGATCAAGTTGCACATGATTTAAGATTGTAATTGATTCACATAAGCATGATTTAAGGAGGTTTAAAAAATTTCGGCCATATGCATTGAGAATTGAGTGACACGTGGCGAATTTGCTTAGTTGGACAGTGCTTTAAGTGTCTAAACAGACACGTGGGATTCGATTTATTCTGGAGGGCAAAATTAATTGCCAAATGGCGAGAGAAACTATATAGCTGACACGTAGGAGTAAATTATCCAGCTTTATTAGTATATATAGATAGATAGATAGTATGTTAGTAAATTTATTTATTTTGAAAAAAATATGGTATGTGAGTGCATTATCAATATTATAGTTTGGATTGAATTTAAACTAATATTACCTATTTAGTTAAATTGTTTACACAAAATATTCGAGGTTTCTACGATATAGTCAAACCAAGAAATATTTTTTTTTATTTTCTTGTAATATATATACTCAAAATATGGAGTATAGTACTAGTAATAATAATAATAATACTGGTAATGATGATGATAATGTTAACCCTAATTAGGAGCAAAAAATCTGAATATCATTTGTCATAAAATAGATCAACAAATTTGTTGTAATTTTTGGCAATTTCGGTATGAAAAAATTGAATTTTGGCAATTTTCAAAGGGAAGATAGAGAAGGAGGAAAAAGATAGAGGAAGAGGAAGAGAATTAAAAGGAAAAAGGGTATATAACGAAGAAAATGGTGGATGATAAGAGTGTTAGGGTTAGTAGGTTACTAGGTTTTATATTCAATTACTATTATATGCAATGGGAGTACAATAAGTTTATTATTGGAACATTTCACTTTTGGTCAAAATAGGTCACTTTCAAGTCAAAATGGGTCACTTTTAAAGAAAGGGTAACTTTTAATGTTAAACAAGTCAGTTTTGTATAAGTAAATCGACCCATTTAGGGTAAAAAGTTACCCCCGTGGGACAAGTAACTTTTTACCTTAATGGGGTCAGTATTAATAATTGAGCAATTTAAGACAAAAAGTTACATTTGTTGTACAATAAGTTATTATACACCTATCTGATTGAATATTTTGTATTTTTTATTATAGGATTATCTAAAAAATGAAGAGAAAGTACCATATTTTGTAAAAATGTTATTGTCATTTAAGTATTATGTCATGATGTTATAAGGTAGTGGTACGAAAGTAAGATAATTTAAGTTTTAAAAAATGAAACAAAATAGTGAAAAAGCGAGTAGTAAATATATATGTTTTATCATCTATACAAATATATTAAAAGGCGTTCATAAACAAGGAACTTTGCCATGTGGCGCTATTCCTTATAGTGTTCACATCCAATAAAAATTTAGAAGATGCATGTTATAAGATTTGATCCCATGACTTTAAGCTTATATACTAAAGTCTTAACCACTAAACCAAGTAATATTTGGTGTTATAATTTTGAAGTAAAATATTAATAAATAAAAGTTATAATAATTATCTGAGGCTTAGCTCGGGCTTAAAAACTAGTTTTATTTTACAAAACTTGGGTCTATAATAGGCCCCCACACACACACATATATTTTACATGCTTTTATTCAAAATAGGTAGCATATTATCAACAACTATTTCATAATAGTAATTGTGTAATTTAGAAGTGTAGTATTTAGATATTTTTATAAAATATTATGAAAATAATACATATCGCAATGAATAGAACATCAGACTTTCACAATCTCTAATGCATTAATTTGAATAGTATTATGATTAATACACATTAGTAAAAAGTAGCAAGCCAGCAAATCAAATAATTTTTTTTCTTCTTTCGGGTAATTAGGTACCCGCTTACTAAAACAAACGGCCCATTATCCGACCCGCTTCTTGCATAATTTTCCGGGTTGGGTACCCGGTCCATTGAAATTGATTTCTTTTGGAAATTACCCGGGTTTTTATTGCGGGTCGGCTGGTCAATGGGTCGGGTCAACCGGGTCGGGTTTTTATGAGCACCCCTAGTAAAAACTACGTATAAAATAAAACAAAATTTTGAAACAAATGTTTCATGACTATATGTAATCCCCCATAATTTTAAAGGATTTTATAAATATATTTTATCATTCATATATTTATATTTTAGTTGAAATGATTTTATTATTTAAAGAAGGTTGACTATTTTAAAAGTCAAATGAAATTATTTTAAGGATTTATGGAAGTTGAAAATATTTGGGATATTATCTCAGATAACCCTGACTTATAGGCCTTTTTCCAATATAACCCCGACTTTGGCAGGCCTGTCTCCGATAACCCTGAACTTGTTTTTTATCATTAAACTTGACGGAATAGCTAACGGTGTTAACTATTTGACATTTACAATTAAAAATCTATTTTTTAAAAAGAAAAAAAAAAGAACTAATTCATGTGTTTCATCCCCTCTCTCTTGTTCTTCGTCCCCACTATGATGTCTTCATTCTCTCTCCTCCCCTTCTCACTATGTTCTTCCAACCTCCTCTTAACCTGTTTTCCACCCAATTCCAATTCCCCTACAATCCCTTTCTCATCTTCTCTCTCCTCCTCCTCCACCTCCCTCTAATGGCATCCTTCCACCGCACTCCCCCCAAACCCCACCAAAAGCCCGCTAAAGTATCTGCGAGATCTTCATGCCTGCACTCAGGTCTACAATGACAGGGAAAGATCGTTTCGTGGTCCAAATCGAGGGTGATGTTCTAAGATGGAATTCTCGCCGCCGTTGTTGTCCCTGAAGGTGAGACTATACCTATTCGAGTTCCGATTGGAATCTTGGCTAAATTTGAGGAAGTAATTGATAAGTCTAAAGTTAGGCCTGCCAAACCAAGATCGAAACCGGAGTCTGCGGCTTCATTGGAAAACGAAATTCTGGCAGTTGTGGCTGCTCCAACGGCGCCGGCGGAAGGAGGGAGGAAGGGAGTCGCGACGCCGTATGCAAAGAAGTTGGCGAAGTTGACGCATCGGTGGTTGGGTCGTGGTAGTGGTTGTGGGATGGCGAAAGGTAGTCGATGCATCAGTCGAGTGGTGGTGGTCTGGTGTGGGTTTTAGCCCTGTCGAATTGATGTCCACTAGCTGCTCACCTGGAAAGTGCTGAGATGTTTTCCTACTGAATTATTATATAGGCAGTACCATAACAGGGGGTGGTGTATGAGGGAATGAGTGGCGAAGCAGATGGACTAACAATGGAGGTGGAGGAGGAGAGACAAAACCAGGGGGTGGTGGAGGAGGAGAGACAAAACCAGAGGGTAGTGGAGGAGAGAGAGGGGATGAAGATGTGGTAGAGGGTGAAGAACAAGCTAGGGAGGGAAGATGAACAATAATTGGATTTTTCTTTCTTTTAAAAAATAGGTTTTTAATTGTAAATGTCAAATAGTTATTAAACCATGTTAGCGGCGTTAGTCATTCCGTTAGGTTTAATGACAAATTACAAGTTTAGGGTTATCCGAGACAGTGGTGAAAATGTCGGGGAAAAATGCATATATGTCAGGGTTATTTGAGATAATATCCCAAAATATTTTAATTAGGCATGCTTTGAAAAAGGTTTGAAATACGAATTTGATTTGGAAAAGGAGTCTAAGTGGACTTGAGGAACCCAAATTCTAAGTAGATTAGGAAAAAGGAGTTATATTGATGCTAGGAGTTCTAAATTATCAATCCTAGTTGTCATTAAATTCTATTCAAACTCAATCTCCTTTTCCTAAGCCCAAAAGAAAACCCTACTTATAAATACATTAGACCCAATTATTTTACCCCACACAAAGATTATTTTTCTCTCTCCTCTCTCAAAACTCACGGCACTCTTCTCTCTCTTCCTCTTCCACGTAAATTTCAATTTTCCTCTCAAGTTTTCTTTCTTCTTCTTCAAGTAACGCTTTCTTCTTCGCTAAGAAACGTCACCACCACCGTCGAACACCAGTGCACCGCCGCTGCTGCCGCCGCTGCTCTTCCTTGGCCGGCGCACCATTCTACTTTTCTCTTGTGTTGGTTTAATTCTTTTCTTCTTCCTCAAGTTTCCATTAAAGACTATATCTTTATGCTTTATTTTAGTACTAATCATGATTAATAACTTTAATTTACTGTTTTATTGATTAATCATGATTTATGTATATTATATATTATAAGAATAAAAATTCAGATTTATTTATTATTGTTAGATTGAAATTTTAATTATTAAAGCATGGATTTTTAGGGTGTTAATTATTAGAAAACCATAGTAGCATGTTGTATACTATGAGATTGGATTAGATTATGAACTTAAACATGTTTGCATATGTTTAAAGAGGGTTTTATGGTTTTATAAGTTGCTGGAATTTCAGAAAGTATTTTATTTAGGGAGTTTTAAGGATTTTAATTACTAGTATGGTAGTATTATGCTAGGAATTAAAAGTAATTGAAGTTTTGATAGTAAAATCAACTTTTGAATATGTTTAAAGGGGATTTTAAATATTTTAAAGTTGCTGTCTTTTTATTTAAGAGTATTGATTTTAGTTATATTTGATTTCTAGGCGGAGAGTATTCTGTAGGAGACTTTTAAAGGGCTAAAAGTGGCCTGCCGACTAGTTTACACAAGGTACGTACATACTTGTGTGATTATATGATTAGTATCATGATTTAAGGAGGAAAAAGTTGTAGTATCATGCATAGGAACTTTATAAGTTCATATATGATTTTTAGTATGATTGATTTCTACATGTTTTATGCCTGTGAGCAAGCATGTTAATTATTAGATTTATTATGAGTAAAGAATTGTCATGTTTGTATGGATTCATGGATGCAAGCATGTGGATGGGAACTTTAATTATTAATTCACATGGGGGAATTAATATGTTATTAAGATTGATTCATGATTATTCATGTGTTCCCTTACAAGTATTATTTTCACTACTTTATGAGGACTGTGGGTCTTATTTGGTAAGTTGATAAGTATGCCTTTTTAAAGGTAAGTTTGATTGTTGGCTAGGTTCAACAAATGAGAAAGTTAAGATTAAAAGAAAGTAAGTCTTGGGTTGTAAGTTGTGACCACTTATTAAATCTTAAGATAAAAGAAGTTCAGTTGTGAATGATGAATTGTTATTTCTGTGTTGCTTGTATGTGTGTCATAACAAGTAATAATTTGTAAAGAACGTAAAGTGTAACAAGGATGGTTATAGACTTTAGACTGGTGCACGTCTAGAGTTGGACATTAGGAGTTGGGGTACATGGTGAGCGAGCCATGGCTTTTTACGAGAGATGGATTGATCACCATCCCTTTTCGCTTAGCAAAGGTTCCTCGATATCGCAGGTCATTTCTGGAATACGTGGTAGCTCCCGTATTTCGTCTTCCTAATGAAGGCTTTAGTAGATAAGACAACTCAGGTCCAATAACTATTCCATTTGAGTAATAAAAAAATGTTTGGAGTTAGTTCAGTTAAAAGATGTCTGCAGAATGTTATATGATTATATTATTATTTATCCCTGCATGTTATTTATTTAGTATCATGTTAGGAAAGTTTATGTATTATTATGTAGTACTCAGCTTTGCTGATTACGTGCTTTGTTTGTATGTGTTGATCATGGCTTTGCCTTATTGACATTTACAGGTTCGCAGATGTATCATCATTGGGAATCTGGGAATGGAGAGCTTGTGTAATTTAGTTTATCATGTTTCCGCATTAGTAGGAACATATTTTAATAAGTTTGTTTGAGTAGACATTTATAGAGTAATTGTTTTTGAAGTACTTAGTTATTTATTTATTTATTTATGATAATAAAGTATAAAGTTTAGTTTGATGTTTTCCGCTGTAAAATTCTGAATAAGCCGATACGTTATCACACGGGCGATAATACTTGGGTAATTCTCTAAGTTTTATATTATAAAGGTATTTCTGAAAAGAGAGAATTATCGGGGTGTTACAAAGTGGTATCTGGGAGCTTTAGGTTATTTTCAAAACTTTTAGGCGACTAACTAACTTACTAGTTATTTGAATAAACTCTTAGAATTGCTCCTACTTGTTCGTTTTGAAAAACTTATAGGAATATATTATTATATGTATATTTCAGAGGACCGAAATTTTTTTAGGGGTCCGATTTTTTTTATCATTGTCCGAAAATTTTATTTGCTCGAAATTTTTTGTTATTTCAAATTTTTGTGATAATTCGAAATTTTTAGGATTCCGAAATTGTTTTTTTTTAAGAAAAAAAAATTTTCGAATTGTTTTCCTTTTTCGAATTTTAGAAGTCTGAATTTTTTTTATTTAGTCGAAATTTTTTTTTAGTTCGACATTTAATTAGTATTATTTTATAAGGATGCCTGCATTATTTTTCATGCCTTCAAAGTTTTAATTGTTGCATTGTGAGAATGGGTAGTATAGGAAGGGCGTATAGGATAGAAATATTATATGCCTGCATTGAATAGTTAGTTAAGCATGATTATTATTTTCTTCCCTGCTAACTATTCATGATTATTTTTTCTTCCCTGCAAACTGTTTGTATTTTTCTTGCCTGCTAAGTGTTATATTCTTGTGCCTATGATGTTAATGGCAACTTGTGTATTATTATTTTTGGGAATGCGTACAGGGAGAGTACTAAGTATATCCATTGGAATAGGTCTAATTTATTTGTTATAGATCCCTAACCATGTATGTCAGGCAAGTTAATAGAGTAGGAAGCCATCATAGAGTAGGAAGCCATCATAACCCAATTGTATTGAGTGATGATGAGAATGTTCGATGTCATGAGCCTGGAAGTGATAGCTACACTAGCTTAGAGAGCATTATGCGTTATGTGTTAAAAGTAGGCATCCCTGTTAGCGATATATCAAGTAATTCACGAGTTTGATCGTACTAGAGCGCAAACCTGAAAGGACATCTACAATGTTACTTGGAGACCTTATCTGAGTGATGTTAGTGATTTAGAGATGGATGGAAATGGACATCAACCCAAAAGGATTTGAAGTTCTACTAGATCTAGTTGTATTATTATTTTTTTTATTGTTATTATTATTATTATTATTATTATTATTATTATTATTATTATTATTATTATTATTATTATTATTATTATTATTATTATTATTATTATTATTATTATTATTATTATAGTGAAGACTCTGGAGATTTTGAAGATGAAATGTTTACTCCATAAAAGCATAAAGGAAATAAGGATAGGAATGATAATGTAACTCCATAAGAGTATTTATTTATGCTTTAAGATTAGTTGTTGGAAAGTAGTCAAGCTACAATGGTTTAAATTTCCTTCTTTAGCATCTTTATATTGTTGAGGAATAAGTTGGTTATTTTGGATTGGAAAATATTCTTGTTATCGTTCGAGGAATAAAAGTTATTATTCAGTTATTTGAGTTGAGTGAGAATATATTTTAGTACGTGAAAAGGGGAAATATTTTATTTATTATGATTGGTTTCATTTGATCCTTATGTGATTATTTATTCATGCGTGAATATAAAAATTGTTATGATTCATAATGTGTGAACTTAGTGTTATAGTAACTTCATGAGAAATTGTTTGTTGATGCGATCTTTATGGTCAAATCAAATGTTGTCTTCGTAGGAAATGGCAAGTAAGTGTGAATTGAAACCAAAGTAGAGTTACGTTAAATTTCAGTCGCGAAGTAGAGTGTCAAACAACAATGATGCCTTAGCTTCTGCTATTCGCCTATTGGCAGAGAAATTGACTCACGAAAGAACTGAGAGTCCCGATTCTGATGGGGACATGTTTGAGAGACTAGCTAAGATTAAATCGTTGTACTATAAGGGGCAAGCTGACCCTACCTTCTTAAAGAGTGGATTAGGGAGTTTGAAAAGATTTTCGGGGCTAGGAACTGTCTTAAAGGTATGAAAGTAGGTCAAGTTGTACTGTATCTGAAAGATGAGGCTGACTTATGGTGGAAAGAAATTGGAAATAGACTTAGTGTTGTGGAAGAGTTTAATTGGGAATCCTTTATTGCTGCTTTAAGGGAAAAAATTTACCCTGCTTTTATGAGAAAGAAAAGGCTCAGGAGTTCATAGACCTTAGGATGGGGAGCATGACCATCTCTGAGTATTATAGCAAATCCATAGTATTGTCTAGGTTTTTAGGCAGTAGCCACTGAGGAGTTAAAGGCTCAGTGATTTGAGCAAGGTTTGATTGAGGAAATTCAATTGGGGTTAGTAGATTATGAAGAAATTGACTTGTCTATCAGTATTCCTACTGGGGAGATCATAAGGTGTACCAAGCTGTTTAGAAATTTGCCTTTGAAGATAGGATACTATGTTTTTCCAATCTGACTTAATAGAATTCAATTTGGGAGACCTAGATGTGATTCTTGGGATGAATTAGTTAAGTCTTTACAAGGCCAATATCGACTGTGAGATTCAGAAGGTAGTGTTAAGAAACCCTTTGGGAAAATTGACCTCCTATAGACGCTTTGGGAAACCTAAGAAGTTTGGAGTTATCTCTGCTATGCAAGTAAGAAAGTTGATGAGAAAGGGGTGTGCGTTATTCTTCTATAGTGTGCAGGATGTGAGTAAGGAAGTTGAAGTGAAGCTTGAGGATGTTCCAATTGTGAACGAGTTTATGGATGTGTTTCCAAGTGAGATTTCAGGTATGCCACCTGCGAGAGCTGTTGAGTTCACCATAGACTTAGTTCCTGGAACTGCACCTATATCTAAAGCACCCTATAGAATGGCACCTCCTGAGATGAGTGAGCTGAAAATACAATTGCAAGAGCTATTGGATAAAGGTTATATTAGGCCTAGTGCATCACCTTGGGGAGCTTCTGTGTTGTTTGTGAAGAAAAAGGATGGAAGCATGAGGCTATGTATTGATTATAGGGAGTTGAATAATGTAACCATCAAGAACAAATATCCTTTGCCTAGAATAGATGACCTATTCGACCAGTTGAATGGAGCGAGTGTGTTCTCAAAGATTAACTTACATTCAGGATATCATCAATTGAGGGTAGTTGATAAGGATGTACCTAAGACTGCCTTTAGAACGTGTTATGGTCACTATGAGTTCACTGTAATGCCATTTGGGTTAATCAATGCTCCTGCTATATTTATGGACTTAATGAATAGGATCTTTCATGAGTTTCTAGATAAGTTTGTGGTAGTTTTCATTGATGACATACTGATATATTCGAGGAATGAGGCTGAGCATGATAAGCACTTGAGGATCATTTTGGAGACATTGAGGAAAAACCAATTGTATGCCAAGTTCTCTAAGTGTGAGTTCCGTTTGGAGAAGGTAGTGTTTTTGGGTCACTATGTGTCTAAGGAAGGAGTCTCAGTAGATCCTGCTAAGATTTAAGTTGTGAGTGAGTGGCCAACTCCAAAGAGCGTGTCAGATATTAGAAGTTTCTTAGGTCTAACTGGCTATTATAGGAGATTTGTGAGAGATTTCTCAAAGATAGCAAGACCTATGACCAATTTGATGAAAAAGGAGTCAAAATTTGAGTGGAGTGAAAAGTGTGAAGAAGCCTTTCAGATTTTGAAAGATCGTTTAACCTCTGCACCTGTTTTGACCCTGCCTGATGGGAATGAGGGATTTGAGGTATATAGTGATGCTTCGAAGAATGGTCTAGGATGTGTGCTACAGTAGAATGGGAAGGTAATTGCGTATGCGTCGCGTTAATTGAAACCTTATGAGGCTAATTACCCTACCCATGACCTAGAGTTAGCTGCCATAGTGTTTGCATTGAAAATTTGGAGACATTACCTCTATGGAGCGACTTGTAAGATATTCACAGACCATAAAAGCTTGAAGTACATTTTCACTCAAAAAGACCTGAATATGAGGCAAAGAAGATGGCTGGAGTTGATTAAGGATTATGACCTAGACATCCGGTATCATGAGGAGAAAGCAAATGTGGTTGCTGATGCCTTGAGCAGAAAATCGAGTCATAGCTTGAGTACCTTGATAGTCCCTGAGGAGTTGTGTCGAGATATGCAAAGGCTGAGCCTAGAACTCTTAAATCCTGGGGAAAGTGAGGCAAGACTTAGCGCTCTATCTTTGGGTTTGTCAGTTTTCGATGAGATCAAAGAGGGTCAAGTTGGGGATGAGCACCTAGATAAGATCAAGGAGATAATTAGGCAAGGTAAGGAAGCTGACTTTAAGATTCATGATGATGGGAGTTTAAGGTTTAAAGGGAGGTGGTGTGTACCACAAAAATGTAATGACCTTAAGAGACGCCTTATGGATGAGGGGCATAATACTCCATATTCTGTGCACCCTGGGGGTGACAAGTTGTATAAGGACCTTAAGGGTACCTATTGGTGGCCAAATATGAAGCGAGAGGTAGCCGAGTATGTGTCTAAGTGCCTAACCTGTCAGAAAGTGAAGATAGATCATAAGAGACCCATGGGGAAGGTTCAATTCTTAGAGGTTCCTGGATGGAAGTGGGATTCTATTTCTATGGACTTTGTGACTGCCTTACCTAAAACGAGGAGTGGAAACGACACTATTTGGGTTATTGTGGATAGATTGACCAAATCCGCTGTGTTTATACCCATTAAGGAGACATGGAAAAAGAAGCAACTTGCTAAGACATACATTAGGCATGTGGTGAGACTACATGGAGTTCCAAAGGATATCATTTATGACCGTGACTCTAGGTTTCTTTCGAAATTTTGGAAAAAGGTCCAATTAAACCTTGGGACAACATTGAAGATGAGTACAACCTTTCACCCTGCGACTGATGGTCAGACTGAGAGGACTAACCAGACTATGGAGGATATGTTGAGAGCATGTGCTATTGACTTTCAAGGTAGTTGGGAGGACCAATTAGACCTGATTGGGTTTTCTTATAACAATAGTTATCATGCGAGCATTAAGATTGCACCTTTTGAGGCATTATATGGACGGAAGTGTAGAAGCCCCATTTGTTGGAATGACTTTAGTGAAAATATAGTCTTGGGGACAGAGTTTATTGAGGAAACTGTCAAGAATGTCAGACTAATTCAGGCTAGAATCCAAGCTGCGCAAGATAGGCAGAAGAGTTATGCTGATTTGAAACGACGCGAGGATGAGTTTGCTATAGGTGATAAGGTGTTCTTGAAAGTATCACCCACTAAGGGCGTCATGAGATTTGGGAAAAAGGGCAAGTTAAGTGCTAAGTATGTAAGGCCCATATGAGATTTTGGAGCGAATTGGGAAAGTAGCCTACAGATTGGCATTGCCAATGGAGTTTGAGAAGATGCATGATGTGTTCCATATTTCCCAACTCAAACGTTATATCCCTGATGAGCGTCATGTCCTAGAGCCTGAACGAATTCAAATCAATAGTAGCCTCACATATGAGGAGAGACCTGTCAAGATTCTCGACAGGAAAGTGCGCAGTACACGCAATAAGGACGTCCACATCGTGAAAGTACTTTGGTCTAACCACGAGTCTGAAGAGGCAACGTGGGAAGCCGAAGATGAGATGCAAAAGAAGTATCCAGACTTGTTCCTTGAGGTGAGTTACGAGGACGTAACTCGTTTTCTTTAAGAGGGGTATAATGCGATAAATTTCGTGCTTTTTGTCTATTTTTATGAGATTTTTATGCATATGTACGCCTATGTTGGGCAATTTGCACATGTTAGTGCTAAAGAAGTAGATTCTCCGCATAAGAAAGCGTGTTCATAAGTAACACAAGTGTTTTAAGTTAGCAAAAGTGTGCACAAGTAGCACAATTCTTTGTAAACTTTTGAAAAGAAGAGTTCAAGTTTTGAAAAATATATGAGTTTTCGTGTCAAGTTTCGGGACGAAACTTCTTTTAAGGGGGGTAGACTGTAATCCCCCATAATTTTAAAGGATTTTATAAATATATTTTATCATTCTGATACGCTCATGTTATACGGTGTATGTACGTTATTTTGGGTGCACTTTGCTAGGGGTTTGATTGTAATTGTTAACATTCGTGTTTTATTTAGCCCTTAGCGGAAGTTCGGAGCTTTGCGAGATAATTTGTGTTAACGTCATGTATTCCGAGCTTTCAAGGTGAAATGCATTTGAATGATGTTGTGATTGAAGTTGTCTTTGGAGTGCTCGGGAAATGTAGCATCGTAGCATAATTGCAATCATCGCAAGCCCAAGCCATGCATCGCCAAGCCAGCACACAAGCATTACCGCAAGCCTGCCCAGCAGCCTCGTCCATCCAGCAGCACACGCAAGCATCGCACAGCCCATGCCAGCCCAGCGCTCGTCGCCCAGCTCTCGCGCATGCTCGCCCATCGCTCGAAGCACCGCAAGCTTGCCCAGCTCGCAGCTCGTACCTCGCGAGCCAGGTCGCACCTCGCGACCTGCTTGCTCGCACCTCGCGAGATCCTTCGCACGGTGCGACCTGCTTTGCCCAGTCAAGTTGGCGGTAGACAGAAAACTCTTCGCACGGTGCGACCAGACTCGCACCTCGCGACCCCTAGGTCGGTGTAATTGTCGGCTGACTTTTGAGCCTTAGTATAAATACTAAACTTTGTTTTTGGACCTAGGGGGCAGCAGCCACAAGGAGAGGGATTCTCCAAAACTCCACTCCTCTCTTGTTGTCTTCTCTTTTTAGTTTTTATTTTCTAGTTTAGTTTTATAGATTTCAATTATGGGATTGGCTTATGCTATGCCGATTGTAGCTTGAACCCTTCTTGAACGAGATTAATATGGAGCTTCAAGCATTATTGTGAGATCTTTCCTCTCTATTTAGTTCCTTTGATTATGGTTTAATTTCTATGCTTGCTTTCTATGATTTTTGCATGATTATGCTAGGAACGTTACTAGTTTGATTGTGTAATTAATCTAATGCTAGATTTAAGAATAGAATCGGATTGTTTTATTCTTTTATCAATTGGTAGCAAACTAGGAAGTAACTTAGATGCAGATCGTCTTGGTTATTTCTTGGGGAAATTGAATCAACTGTTGAATGTTTATCGCTTGTATGACGTTAGCAGGTCTGTTGGTTTTCTGTGTTTATTGCTGCTATTGGATTGAACTTAGACGCGATCGGACTAGGTTATCCTTTAGTTAGGGTTTTATAGTCACGCTGATCGTGCTATTCAACTAAGAATAAGGAGAATACGAGATTAATTCTCGACAATAGATAATCATGGAAATAATTAGAGTGGAGGTTCAACGATCGATAATGAATTGAAGTGGATGTTAATCGGATTCAAGATCTTCCCATATTGATTTCTCATCTTGTTTATATGCTAGTTAGTTGTAGTTTAGCTATAATCTACTTGAAACCCCCCTTTGTAATTAGGTTTCTCGGCCCTTAGCTTAATCTAGGTTTTGAATCACGCTGAATATTAAACTCGTCCCTGTTTCCCTGTGGATACGACCCCTACTTCCATTATACTTGCTTAGTGTAAAAGAGAGTAGGAGAAATTTTATCTTTGGCCGGGTGCGGTGCACAACGACACATCCGCGCCCGCCCACATTCATATATTTATATTTTAGTTGAAATGATTTTATTATTTAAAGAAGGTTGACTATTTTAAAAGTCAAATGAAATTATTTTAAGGATTTAGGGAAGTTGAAAATATTTTAATTAGGCATGCTTTGAAAAAGGTTTGAAATACGAATTTGATTTGGAAAAGGAGTCTAAGTGGACTTGAAGAACCCAAATTCTAAGTAGATTAGGAAAAAGGAGTTATATTGATGCTAGGAGTTCTAAATTATCAATCCTAGTTGTCATCAAATTCTATTCAAACTCAATCTCCTTTTCCTAAGCTCAAAAGAAAACCCTACTTATAAATACCTTAGACCCAATTATTTTACCCCACACAAAGATTATTTTTCTCTCTCCTCTCTCAAAACTCACGGCACTCTTCTCTCTCTTCCTCTTCCACGTAAATTTCAATTTTCCTCTCAAGTTTTCTTTCTTCTTCTTCAAGTAACGCTTTCTTCTTCGCTAAGAAACGTCACCACCACCGTCGAACACCAGTGCACCGCCGCTGCTGCCGCCGCTGCTCTTCCTTGGCCGGCGCACCATTCCACTTTTCTCTTGTGTTGGTTTAATTCTTTTCTTCTTCCTCAAGTTTCCATTAAAGACTATATTTTTATGCTTTATTTTAGTACTAATCATGATTAATAACTTTAATTTACTGTTTTAATGATTAATCATGATTTATGTATATTATATATTATAAGAATAAAAATTCAGTTTTATTTATTATTGTTAGATTGAAATTTTAATTATTAAAGCATGGATTTTTAGGGTGTTAATTATTAGAAAACCATAGTAGCATGTTGTATACTATGAGATTGGATTAGATTATGAACTTAAACATGTTTGCATATGTTTAAAGAGGGTTTTATGGTTTTATAAGTTGCTGGAATTTCAGAAAGTATTTTATTTAGGGAGTTTTAAGGATTTTAATTACTAGTATGGTAGTACTATGCTAGGAATTAAAAGTAATTGAAGTTTTGATAGTAAAATCAACTTTTGAATATGTTTAAAGGGGATTTTAAATATTTTAAAGTTGCTGTCTTTTTATTTAAGAGTATTGATTTTAGTTATATTTGATTTCTAGGCGGAGAGTATTCTGTAGGAGACTTTTAAAGGGCTAAAAGTGGCCTGCCGACTAGTTTACACAAGGTACGTACATACTTGTGTGATTATATGATTAGTATCATGATTTAAGGAGGAAAAAGTTGTAGTATCATGTATAGGAACTTTATAAGTTCATATATGATTTTTAGTATGATTGATTTCTACATGTTTTATGCATGTGAGCAAGCATGTTAATTATTAGATTTATTATGAGTAAAGAATTGTCATGTTTGTATGGATTCATTGATGCAAGAATGTGGATGGGAACTTTAATTATTAATTCACATGAGGGAATTAATATGTTATTAAGATTGATTCATGATTATTCATGTGTTCCCTTACTTATTATTTTCACTACTTTATGAAGACTGTGGGCCTTATTTGGTAAGTTGATAAGTATGCATTTTTAAAGGTAAGTTTGATTGTTGGCTAGGTTCAACAAATGAGAAAGTTAAGATTAAAAGAAAGTAAGTCTTGGGTTGTAAGTTGTGACCACTTATTAAATCCTAAGATAAAAGAAGTTCAGTTGTGAATGTTGAATTGTTATTTCTGTGTTGCTTGTATGTGTGTCATAACAAGTAATAATTTGTAAAGAACGTAAAGTGTAACAAGGATGGTTATAGACTTTAGACTGGTGCACGTCTAGAGTTGGACATTAGGAGTTGGGGTACATGGTGAGCGAGCCATGGCTTTTTACGAGAGATGGATTGATCACCATCCCTTTTCGGTTAGCAAAGGTTCCTCGATATCGCAGGTCATTTCTGGAATACGTGGTAGCTCCCGTATTTCGTCTTCGTAATGAAGGCTTTAGTAGATAAGACAACTCAGGTCCAATAACTATTCCATTTGAGTAATAAAGAAATGTTTGGAGTTAGTTCAGTTAAAAGATGTCTGCAGAATGTTATATGATTATATTATTATTTATCCCTGCATGTTATTTATTTAGTATCATGTTAGGAAAGTTTATGTATTATTATGTAGTACTCAGCTTTGCTGATTACGTGCTTTGTTTGTATGTGTTGATCATGGCTTTGCCTTATTGATCCTGTGATGACCCAATTTTGGTGAGCAGATTCTCTAGAGCATTGACATTTACAGGTTCGCAGATGTATCATCATTGGGAATCTGGGAATGGAGAGCTTGTGTAATTTAGTTTATCATGTTTCCGCATTAGTAGGAACATATTTTAATAAGTTTGTTTGAGTAGACATTTATAGAGTAATTGTTTTTGAAGTACTTAGTTATTTATTTATTTATGATAATAAAGTATAAAGTTTAGTTAGATGTTTTCCGCTGCAAAATTCTGAATAAGCCGATACGTTATCACACGGGCGATAATACTTGGGTAATTCTCTAAGTTTTATATTATAAAGGTATTTCTGAAAAGAGAGAATTATCAGGGTGTTACACTATAGCACATTTATTGGAATTGCTTTATCAAATTTTTTTACCATTCTTCATTTCAAAGTATATATATATATATATATATATATATATATATATATATATATATATATATATATATATTAACGTACAAATCGTTTCACCGACTTCACTAAGAGCATATTGTAGTGGTGGCCTGGAGAGATGCAATGGCGGAGCAAGACAACAATAGAGAGAGTGCGACTGGGCCTGTAGGAAGTGGGAGGTGAAGCAATTGTATGGCTGATTGGTGGTGTAATTTATGAGAGCCTCCAAGGAAAGGCGAACTTTTTTTTCAATAAACTTTTTTTAAAAATAAAATGGTATTCACCACGACATTAATTACAAAAGCTAGCCGGTACTTTTACCGTATTAACACTTGCACATGAAGAGTTAGGCTCTTGTGAGAATTTATAATTTGGTTATTTGGCAAATTTTGATGAAAATGAACGAGAAAAAAGCAACAAAAAAAGGTCTCTGCCTAAACAAGTGATCAATTGTTGGAATCTAGTTAAAAGGTAGTTTTTAGCAACTTTTTTTCACTTTAAGTGATTTATATGACTTTTTTTTTTTAAAAAAAAAAACATGTTTTTAAATGGTAGTTTTTTGACAAATTTTCGTTCGAAAAAAAAGAAGGTAAGGTTTGAAGAAAAAATAGGTTGGGCTTTTTACTTAATTTTGAATTTGGAATACGTTAGTAGAATCTTATGAGGTGTTTGGTATAGAAAATTTTGATGTAGGAAAGGGATTCAATTAAGTGTTTCCATTTACTAATTGTTTGGTATGAGTTATAAGTAACACACTCCCCCCATTTGTTACCCTTGTCAAACTAGTGGAAACAAATTACATTTCCTTTCTCAACCATAAACTTCTCAATTGTTTTCATTCCACTAGGATACCAAACAACTATTAAAGGTAACACTTATTATTACCATTTCCCCTCCTTATCCAAATCCTTTCCATTCCGTTTACGGTGATGATACCAAACGCCCCCTTAGTAGACTGGGCTACATCTATCAAACAAACCAAAGGATAAAAGTGGACTGGGCCAACGTCCCGGGAGGTGCTACACAGGTACACTCATCAAAAGGAAGTAATTTAACAAAAAAGTTTCATTACATCATTGATTCCCTATGGCAAGAGGCAAGTAGATTTAACCTAATTATATAGTAGTTGATTTGATCAAAGTATGAAAGAAAGAAGAAAGGAACTAAGAAGTACTGTACTACATTATTTATCATACACCTAGGTATACGATGAGCATTGTACACCCAAGACTATTTTTTTACTCATTGCTTATTTGAAACCTCCAAATGAGTATTATCACAAAATAAGTAGAGCTCTAAATGAGCAAAAAATAACCTTGGGTGTACCATACACATGATATACCCCGGGATAAGATGAATGCACTCAGTACTGAACAAAAATGTCAACCTGTTGCTCAAGTCTTCCACACAAATCTTAAGAGATTTTATTTTAAAGAAAAAAAGTAAGAATCACGGAGGAATGAAATGTGCTTCAAAATAAGTTATATTATTATTGAGTAATTAGTTTTATTGGTCATGTTTATCAATTGGCAGTATTGTTTACTAAAGTTTCGTAGTAAGGAGTTGTGTTTTACCAAAGTCAACAGCATACGTGCATTCGTCAGAGTAGTTGCGTGAGTTAGTAGGCCATGTTCTACTATTTTATTTGCTTAGTTGATTTAGTATATATCATTATATATGTTAGTTTTGGCAAAACTCCCTTGATTGGAGTGAATCCATTGATCACTATATATAGGTTACAACCTAAAGGTAATCCTAACAATATTAGGAAACCTAACAAGAGTAGAAGTTTAATTCTATAAACTATATCCAAATACAAAATATAATCCTAATATATTTTATATTCTATCACACCTCCGCAGTCATAGCGGGAGGAGGGCGAACGCTAAGACTGGACTTGAACTCCAAAAATAATTATCGTGGAAGCCCTTTTGTGAATATGTCAACAAACTGATACCGAGTAGGAACATGTAAAACACGTACTTGACCAATGGCAACTTTTTCCCGAACAAAATGAATATCCATCTCAACATGTTTGGTGCGTTGGTGTTGTACGGGATTACGAGAAAGATAAATAGCACTGACATTATCACAATACACAATGGTTGCCTGTCGAAGAGGACAATGTAATTCCAAAAGACGATTGCGCAACCAAGAAGCTTCGGCAACAACATTGGCGACGCCTTTATACTCTGCCTCTGCACTAGTTCTAGATAAGGTGGGTTGTCTCTTAGACTGCCAGGGAATTAAGTTGTTACCAAGAAAACAACAATAACCCGAAGTAGAACGACGAGTATCAGGACAACCACCCCAATCTGCATCAGTATAAGTGATCAAGCGCAAGTGAGTAGTAGGATATAGGTGTAACCCGTGATCTATGGTGCCCTGAATGTATCGCAGGATGCGTTTCAATGCATTGTAATGAGGTTCCCGTGTATCATGCATGAATAAACAAACCTGCTGAACTGCATAAGCTATATCAGGACGAGTGAAGATAAGATATTGTAAGGCACCAACTAAACTACGATAATGAGTAGGATCAGAAACTGGAGGACCCGAGTCAGCACTGAGTTTAGCATTGGTGTCAACAGGAGTCACTGCCGGCTTACAAGAGCTCATGCCTGCACACTCCAATATTTCCTGTGCATATTTCTGCTGAGATAATAACATGTATGAAGGAGTACGAGTAACAGAGATTCCCAAGAAATAGCTGAGTGGGCCCAAATCAGACATGGGGAATTCAGTTTTGAGAGTACTAATCAGACGATCGCGCAGAGAATCAGATGAAGTGCACAAAATGATATCATCAACATATAATAAAAGATAGGCCATGTCAGAAACTCAGAACCATGCTTGTAAGTGAACAGAGAGGTGTCACTTTTAGCAATAACAAAATCAATCTGCAGGAGAAAATTAGCAAAACGCTGATACCAAGCATGAGGTGCCTGTTTAAGACCATACAACACCTTGCGGAGTCGACAAACATAATTAGGAAATCTTTTGTCAACAAACCCAGGAGGTTGATGCATAAATATCGTTTCCTGCAGATCACCATGTAAGAAAGCATTTTTTACATCAAGTTGATGAATAGACCATTTGCGAGCCATAGCCAAGCCCAAGATTGTGCGAATGGTAGCTGGGCGAACAACAGGACTAAAAGTTTCATCACAGTCAACTCCTTGCTCCTGTGACCTGCCATCACAAACTAAACGGGTTTTGTGCATTTCAAGTTCACCATTAGATTTTTCTTTATGTCAAAAAAGCCACATACAATTTACAATTTTCACCCCCGTAGGCCTAGGCACCAAATCCCATGTCCCTGTTTTTATTAAAGCACTAAATTCATCGTTCATGGCCGCATTCCAATTAGGGTCAGACAAAGCTAGTTTGTGATTTTTGGGAATGGGTGAGCGAGAAATAGGAGATGGGGTAAGCATTGCATAACGAGGGTTGGGTTTGCGAATACCATGACGGGTTCGAGTGGCCATTTGAGGAGAAAGGGGTGGATGGGCCGGAGAGGCCGTATGTGGGCTGCGCTGATGGGGTGGTGTGTAGCGCGGGACTGGGCTGGCAGGGGAATTCAAGGGGGAACGTGGCCTGGGCCTGGGCTGGCAGGCGAAGGAAAGGGAGATGTGTGAGGGGTGCCCAAGCTGGGGGCGTGCCACGCACTGGGCTCAGGGAAGGCCCAGCTGGAGGGGACGGAGGTCCAGCAGGGTGTGATGTGGCACGATGGGTTGGTTGGGGAATAGGGGTTTGGGCTGGGCCCAATAAAAGCTGCCGCAGGTCTGGGTTATGAAGGGGGGATGTATTTTCGTGGGATGAGGTAGGAATAGAAGGTTGGGTGTTTTGAGTTTTATATGGAAAATAGTGCTCCACAAAATTAACATGTCGGGAAATTATCATTTTCTTTGTGGAAGGATCAAAACATCTATAACCGCGATGATTGGAAGGATAACCCAAAAAAATACATGATGTGGACCGGGGAGCAAGTTTGTGAGGAGAGGTAGATGACAAATTAGGATAACACAAGCACCCAAAAACCCGTAAATGAGCATATGTCGGTATTTTGAAAAATAATGCCTGAAAAGGGGTGATGTTAGGGAGGTTTTTGTAGGTAAGATATTGTGGAGGTATGTAGCAGTTTCAAGAGCATAATCCCAAAAGGTAAGGGGTAGGGAAGCATGATGAAGCATGGTTCTACTGATGTTATTGAGAGTGCGAATTATTCTTTCGGCTTTACCATTTTGAGATGAGGTGTGGGGGCATGCCATGATTGATGCAGAATTGTTTGAAAGGAATATTGTCAAATTCACGACCATGATCACTTTGAAAAGCTTTAATGGGACGTTCAAATTGAGTTTTGACATAGGCATGGAAATCAAGGAGTGATTGGTAAGCACGAGATTTATGGGAAAGGGGAACAGTCCACACATAATGAGTGAAATCATCAATAAGAACCAAATAATATTTATGTCTTGAACTACTACGAATAGGGGATGTCCACAAATCAGTATGTATAATATCAAAAGCACAAGTGGTAGTACTAATTGAATCATGAAACGGAAGTTTAATGTGTTTCCCAATTTGACAAGAATGATAAAAATAAGAGTCATGCTCCTTAGTACAAACTATAGATTTATTATTTCTAAGAAATTGAATGGCTTGAGCTCCCGGATGTCCTAGGCGATCATGCCATGTGGTAGAGGGAAGAGCAGCTAAGGCAGTGGCAAGGCACGTGGATGGTTGAGGTTGAGTGACAGGATATAGGTCCCCCGAGCTCTCACATCTCGTTATAATTCTCCCCGTGCGAAGGTCCTTCACAGAAAAACCAGATGGATCAAATTCCATAGATACTGAATTATCATAAGTGAATTTACGGACTGAAATTAAGTTTTTGATGATTTGTGGTGCAAGGTATACGTCACGAAGGACAAGGGGATGGTTGGATAGTTTAGTATGACCATAACCAGTAATTGGAATGCGATTGTCGTTGCCGACTAAAATATGATTTTTAGTGCTTAATGTAAACAAGGGCAAGAGATTACCTGATGAGTGAGTCATGTGAGAGGTTGCTCCAGAGTCCATGTACCAAGCATCGTCGGGATGCGGTAAAGTCATGGTAGAAAATGCAGTGCCGAGCTCCGTGGGAGTCATTGGTGGGCCATATGAAACTGGTCCAGCAGGTCCTGCATAATATGTGTGTGGCTGGGCAGGTGAGGGAAAGCTAGATTGGGCCGAAACATGGGCGCTAGGCCTGCTTGTCTGCTGGGAGGCTGCATGAGCATAAGACGCAGGAGGGGAGATCCATGGGCGCTGCTGCTGGGCCCAGGTTTGAAACGCGGCCCATTGTTGTGGCGTGGGAAGGGGTCCAGACCAATTAATTGAGTTTTGATTTCCTGCTCCAGAATTGTTGATCTGGGAATTATTATTGCGTTGCTGTCCTCCACGCCCTCGACCCCTGCCATGTCTGCCGCCGCAGCCACCACCACGGCCCCTGCCGCCTCCACGGCCACCACCAGGGCCACCAGAACGTGGCTGATTTTGTTGGGCGGAAGATGGCGCCACTGTGTGGGTGATATTCTCAGCGGTTTGAGCCACGAAAGAGGAGGTGGATGAGGAGGAATCGTTGGCTTTGCGGGATTCTTCAAGAAGGAGACGGGACCGAGCCGTTTCAAAGGATGGGAGGGGTTCAGTCTGTTGAATCATTGAGGCAACAGTATCAAAATCAGTATTGACAAGTCCCGCAACTAACCTTAACACCAATTTTTGTTCGGAAATTGCTTGATCGACATTAGCAAGTTGATCACGAAGATTTTTCTGTTGTTGACAATAGGTAGTGATGTCAGAAAAATTGGTGAGATGCAAAAAATTGAATTGATTTTCAAGGTACACGGCACGAGTGTGTTTGTTGTCTTGAAAAATTACTTTTAATCTATTCCATGTTTCTTGTGCGGTGGAGCGACGATATAAAATAGTTTGCAAAAGATCTGCGGTAATTGTGCCAAAGATCCACTTTTTAACCACGGAATCAAGACGTTTCCATAGTGTGTCAGAGATGTCAGAGGGATTGGGCACAGAGGGATCAATGTGATCCAAGACATCATAGGCATGACAGTGGATTTCAAAAAGTTCAACCCAATTTGAGTATTGAACCTTCTCGCGATCAAGAATCAAGGGGATGTCGTTCTTGATATTACTCACAGACAACGCAGGGTGGTAGTTTGGGTGGCCGGAAGGTCGAGGAGGTGGTGGGGTTGGGTCAGCGTCGCCGTCCTTGGTCATTATAGGCGACGAAAATTAGGTGCAATTGGCGCAGGGAGGGAGGGTCGAAGTGCACCGAGGATCAAAACAGATAAAAATTAAGACTTGGGTTAATTTTCTTGTAGTTGTAATACCATGTTAGTTTTGGCAAAATTCCCTTGATTGGAGTGAATCCATTGATCACTATATATAGGTTACAACCTAAAGGTAATCCTAACAATATTAGAAAACCTAACCAGAGTAGAAGTTTAATTCTATAAACTATATCCAAATACAAAAATATAATCCTAATATATTTTATATTCTATCAATATCCATAGGTATTGGAGTAATTTTTTTTGTTAACTATGGATAAATATTGTATAATGGACACTAGTTTTGTACAGAAGTACTTCCCAAATCCCAACTAGTGCTTGGGTCACTGTATCATAAGCTTATTAAACTGAACAAGTTCTTGAGTTAAACTGAAGAAGTTCCCCCCTAAAAAAAAATAGGGACCTACATAAGATAATCAATAATTCAGACCTTTTAAATTATCACTCAAAATTCAAACCCTTATTGTCAATTTTTCCTTATATTTATTGTTTTATAACATAGTGACTTCTTTTTTTTTTCTATAGTAGTCATTTCTAACCTATAATCACATGTATTAGTATTAAGTCTACACTAAAGTGTGGACTAGGTCCATTTAAGTTTTTTACTCAGTGTACATCATCAAGTTCAACAGATATTTTCGATCCCACAATGAACGAGGTCGAAGTAATTCACCCATAATTTCACACTCTAAACTACCTTAGTCCTTAGCCTAGTGATATGCATCATTCACAAATGGCCGTCATTATTAGTTACAAAATTGTCATTATGATATGCACTATTCACAAATTGAACATGATTATTTGTTACTTTCTCCAGTAATATCCCCCCGCTCCAAGTTTACATTTCAGAAAAAATATTGTAAAACTAAAACCTTAGTCCCGAAAGAACAAGAAAAAGGAAAAAAAAGGTAAACTTTTGCTATTTTTATTTTCTTGATTTTTAATTAATAACTATTTTTTTTAGGCGCATTACGCCTCAAAGAATTATATTTTTGGTTTATTAATATATTACATTATAATTATAACACCAAATATCATTTGATTTAGTGGTTAAGAATTTAGTAAACTTGAAGTCACGGTATTTTTCTAATCGCATGACAATGTACTGAGCCCTACTACTGCGTTGAACTATTC
This sequence comes from Beta corolliflora, assembly GCA_947648045.1. Lineage (NCBI taxonomy): Eukaryota > Viridiplantae > Streptophyta > Magnoliopsida > Caryophyllales > Amaranthaceae > Beta > Beta corolliflora. The sequence continues at coordinate 155,112 of CANSZD010003980.1, forward strand.
GAATTGCATACCTAGCATTTTTATATCAATTTTCATATTATAGATTGAGCCTATTCAGATCTCCATCAGCCTAATCCACACACATCACTGAATAAGACCCACAAGCCAGCATCAACTTCAACTTTGGTCCACAATTCCCCCCACCAGGTTGAATCACATAACTTATGATAATGGATAATTGAATATTTTACCATATACTCTAGTTCCATTTTGATAAGCAAAACAAAATCTAAGATATTAGTATTAATTAATTTACCCTTCAAAAAGAAAAACTTTCACTCATTTTCTAATAAATTTTAAGACATGTGAATATATTAGAAAGCTCTACTAATAAACTGCAATAAGTTAAGATAAATTAAGAATGTTCAAAAGCAAATCCATTTCAAATTACTGTAGATTGCTAAGTGGCAACCTATATTTTCTCTTTTAGACTTTCACATCACCCACCCTCCAATCATAACTAAATGTTTCGAATTTTCTTTCCATATTTATAAACCAGAAGTTGTTTATTGATGGGTATTTATTTGTCTTTCATCATTACTTGTTTTTAATCCACAAGTTTCAACAGATATTTTCAGTTCCACATTTGAACTTCACACTCTAAACAACTTTAGCCCATAAATCGAAAAAAAAGGTAAACTCTTGGTATTTTATATAGAATTGTATATTACCCAAGTTGCAGACTTTCATGTTAATTTTATTTTCTTGAATATATGTAGTAGTTGATAACTGATTATGTATGGTTTTCTTGATATGATATGATATTTGTTTGTGTTGGTTAGTTTTTAATTGATTGAACTATTACTATTCAACAGAATAAGAATAAGCTGGTATTGCTTGCTTAAGTTGCCTGATGGGATTGGATTGTTGCTTCGCTGTAAGAAAAGAAGGAAAGGGATTATGGAATCACAATTGGAATTAATTGAACAATCTGTTAATACCCATTACTCAAATTGGGTTTTTGAAGCTTTAGATGAATTGCCTGATAAATTTATTATAACTGATCCTTGTATATCTGGTCACCCAATTGTGTTTGCGAGCCGGGGTTGCTTGGAAATGTTTGGATATTCAAAAGAAGAGGTGGTTGGGAGAAATGGGAGGATGTTTCAGGGGCAGGCGACCTGTAGAAGAACAGTGATGGAAATTCGAGAGGCGATTCGAGAAGAAAGAGCAATTCAAGTTAGTTTGTTAAATTATCGTAAAGATGGGACGCCCTTTTGGATTTTGTTTCATATGAGTCCGGTTTTCAGTGAGGTTGATGGGAGGGCAATTCATTTTGTTGCTGTTCAAATCCCAATTTTGAGGAAGCCGTTGCGTTCGAGGAGTGGGCATGGGAGAAATGAATTTTGCACTTGTGAAGATGGGGTTAAGTCGAGGGAGATTTTACTCGGGTCTTGTAGAAAAGAGGTGCTCAGGGATTCTGTATTAGAATTGTGTCATGGCTTAACACTTGATTCAGTCTCTGATGCGGATGAAGGTATGACGATTTTGCAACTAGAGATTTGTTTACTGCAGTCTCTTGTTTTTCTTGTTACATTTGTATTAGATGAATGATCCTGCTTATGGTTCAAACAAGTGCTTGCGGTTTGAACTTTTTACCACAGTTTATAGTTTCAATTCTGAGTGCTTAAAGCTTGTGCTTGTTTGATCAGTTGCTAGGATAATTTGTTTGAGTTAATGATGAATATGGAGCTGCTATCATGTTTAGGATGCTTATTTAGCTTTTTCCATTGCTAACTCAATGCTTAACAAGTAGTGTAATCTAAATGAATATAGCTCATTTCTGTTTTGCTCCTTCTCTTTAATAACCATGATGTGTTGCCAACTTGACCACAATGTTTGGCATACTGTTGAGATTGCTTGTATTCCATCTGACCTGGAAAACTAGTCTCTTACTGACTTGGGCATTGCTTTATACTTTATTTGTGGTCATCTATGTTATTCGGACTTTAGAATTTAGATACTCGTGTTGGGCATAGGTATATGCCCAAGTGCCCGACTCAACTATCTTATGAAATATTTCCATGAATTTGTCCCAAAATGAAGTGTTGAAGTGTCCATAAGCATGTCAAAGTATTAAGGATCTGACACAAGTACTTATATGAAGAGTTTGAGTAACACAGATGTTCATATTGTTTTCATCCCAAAATGATTTGATAATTTTCTCTAGTCTGCATCAAAGCATTCCACTCTGCAGCATAGAATTCTGTTCATATATAGCCTCTTACGTGTTTATTGTACTTAACAGGAGTAGAGGTTGAGGAATTATGTGAGGCAAGTGATCTTGATAAGCAAAAGGCTTCCACTTCTATTGACAATATTTTGTCTGTGCTAACTCGGTACAGTGCATTACGAGGCAAATCTGTTTCTGAAAAGAGATGCTGTGTAGAGGGGCAGAGCCTTCTTAATTCTGCTTTATTAACATCTCTTGGTAGAATCAAACAGAGCTTTGTACTGTGAGTTTTTAAATACTTTTTTTTGTTACCTCTCTTATTGTATCATTACTGAATAGGCTGTTATTTTCTGATTAAACTTTTTCAATGGCTTGCAGAATTGATCCGTACATACCCAACATGCCTATTGTTTATGCAAGTGAAGCCTTCTTGAAACTAACTGGTGGGTAGTGGCTCCCTGATCAAGCTTTCTATTGATGACGATATCCATTTCTCGTTAATAATCGGATGATGATAATATGTATAGTTGCCTATTCCTTCTCTGGCTTTAATATGAATAACAAGTGCATACTCTAAGATCCTGCCCTTTCGTCTCCTATTTTGGTGGTGTCTAGTCGTGAGTTTAAATGTTCTTTCTTTGAACAGAAGACCGAGAACTCTGCATACAATCTGTGGGAAATCAGAGTTAAAAAGAGGAGGCTTCTTAGATTCATGCTTAGCTTAGTCAAAATAGGTCGGGGAAAGCGAAATTATGGGGAAATGACTAATCTGGGTTTATTCGGAGCAAATCTCTAGAGCCGTCGGTTGGACTGTTTATACACTCCTTGCAAAACGAATATTTAATTATGCTACTTTGGAAGTTTGTAGAAAAGTTGTTGGCTTTCTTAGCAAGTGTATTACTTACGGTTTATGGTTCTATTCCCGAAATGTACCGACTTAGATTGAGTATTTGAGGGAACGGGGGAATAATCTAACTATCCTAAAGGTGCAATTAGTGAAACCATGCCATATTATCTCATGATGAGGGGTCAGAAACAATGTGACAACTTTATCTGAATTGAGGGAATATATGGCATACCAAAGAATTATCCTGTGGAAGAAGAATTGGAGACTATCTTATTAAGGAACTTATTCATCCTGAAGAAGTTCAAAGGAACCTTTTGCCATATACTTGCATTAAAGTTATTTATGTTTTTTATTTGACTGTTCCTGATTAAGTGAAATATGAGCATTTTTCCACTCAGTAATCTTCTTGCTTATCAAGCAAGCTGTTGGTGCATCGAACTCTTGTCAACCCAATTGTAATCTGAATACTCTGATGTTGTCCTGCAGGTTATGATAGACATGAAGTGTTGGGACGCAAGCATAGGTTCGTGAGTGGCTCCGATACAGATCCATCCACCTTGCTGCAGGTAGTTCCTCTTAGAACCAGCTTTCCTTGCTAATGGATTTGTTGCCACTTATAGTTGGTGTATATATTTTATTATATCATAATACCTTTCAGCTGTCAAGCATTCCCTTCTTTTACCCCCTTTTAAATTGTACTTTATTAGGTAATTTTTCGTTTCAACGTTTTTGTGCAGATTAATGAGTGTATTCAAAATGGAAAACCATGCGCAGTACGAATCCTAGATTATAGGTACCTTAGTTTAGTCAGTAGTTTAATTTCTTAATAAGAAGCTTCTCAAGAATTTAGCGTTGTAAGATAAGTATTTCATTGGCTGATCGTCTTTTCAGAAAAGATATGACCTCATTTTGGAATCTGCTTCATATATCACCTATACGAAATGCTTCTGGAAAGGTAATACTTCTATTTAAGTTGCAAAATTTGTTTGCCTGAGACTGAGACTGCTTTTTATTAATTATCATTCATCAACTACAAACTGTTCATCAAGAAATTTGGTTGATTCATGTATCTTAGTCTTTAGGGGATCATGTGTCTTTATATGTGGATTTTCCCCACCCAGAAGAAATCATGATTAAGGAACTCTTTTGCTTCTGGAGAGCAGGTCTCCTATCCTTGGAACATCTAATTGTTCTTTCATGGTTGTTCAATTGCTTGCAGAATGCATGAAATGTTGCATATACTGTGTTCTGAACCAATTGTGGATTTTAACCCTTGACTTGTGGGTCGATCCTGCCAGCCGCTTTGGTTTAAAGAACCCTTGTGTGGTGAACCCACTTGTAATACAGTAAAATAGACACAGGAAATGAAAGGAAAAACTGGGGAAAAACTTAGAATAGATAAACCCAGAAATGGGAAGGGATAATGTACTGCTTTCAAGAGGCAGACTCTCTCCAATTACAAATATCTTGGCTAATTTCTGAATGCCTTAATTCCTCACTCTACCTTGCTATTTATAGACTTATCTTAACTGAAAGGTGCTCCTCTCTTACACCTCAGCACATACTTTCTCTCTCTATAACAAATTCCATATGACTCATCAAATCTAATCCTCATAATTAAAAGAATGACAGAAACATTCTTCTAGAATCCCCTAAGGTGTTGATTACTGATTTACCCTCCTGCTGTAAGTAAAACGAATGGGAGGTTTGGGTGGGTGTATTGCACCTTGACGTAGGACTCATGTATAATATGTTGCAATGACACGTCCTTCAATTTCATAGACAAGTGCATTGCCAAAGGTTGTTATCTATCCATCTTATATCTGATTAGTATGTCAGGGTGATTTGAACTCTGCACCCTCAGTTCTCTATGTACTTGTGTGAATGGGAGTTTATTAGAGACCTACTGTTTGTTGATGGCACTTGTCCATGCTGTACTTTTCTTTGTAACTTGCGCATAATTGAAGATTTGAAGGCTTCCGTCAAATAATGGCCAATCTTAATGTTTCTCACTAATCACAAAGATATATATATATACATGTAAAACTTAAGACCTCTAATTGGAAAATAATGAGTTGCACTCCAAGCACATATCACTTGCCTTATAGTATTAGAAAGTTTTCTAAATCCATACTCCCGATATTTACATGACCACATTCACATTCACAAAATCTGTCCTGAATAGAAACTTTGTGCCTTTGTGGAGTCTTTGACTCAATACACTTGACACCTCTTACAGAGTGTTTGTTTGGGAGGAAAACATTTTAGTGAAAATGTAGTGTTTCTATTTTTCTTTGTTTGGTAAAGGGTACAAATAATTCTTTCAAGCATGATAATATCTTCTTCTTATGAAGGAAAGTATACCACATCTTCTCCCATATTCCTTACCTTCCTCTTTATCTTCTCCCATCCATCCTCTCTCCCCAAATTTCTTTTTCCTCCTAACTTTTCTTGTGAGGAACCAAAGAAAGGATGACTAATTTACAATTAGAAAAATATGATTCCTTGAAAATGTATTATTTCCGAACAAACATAGTGAATTAGTGATCTGGCTATAATCCACTGTCATCGGTCACTAAACATGAATTTATTGATCAGGGAAAGGAGATAGGAGACATGATTGGTAAGCTGGATTTGCAACAATATTAAATAATAAATCGTCTGTTATTTCTATCTTGTTTTGTATAATCATAGGGATCCAAAACGCTTGATTTTAGATTGTTTCAATGCATGTGATTCTGCAGGTAGCATACTTTGTCGAGATTCACAAAGAAGAAGAGTGTATGAACCAAGACGGCCAAGCACTGAACCCGGAATTGAGGCAGCTTGGTGCTATAGCGTCAGTTAAAGTTGCTGTAAGAAGTGCAACGATGGGTTCTGGCTCTTCTGGGCGATAGGAAACGAGAAAGCATTCTGCATATTGGCATAGGACTTCTTGCTCAACTAGTTGGCCTCTGTAAATTGTTGCATACTCCTGTCTTAGACACTTAGTTCTTTATGATCTTCATCGACATCATCGTGTTGTAGAAGTAAAGCTTAGGTCAGACGTCTTCAGAACTCGGAAGGACTGATATTCACCATCTTGTTTCTGCTTTTATCCTGTCAAATGTACAGAATTTTGTGTAAGATAAGAATTGTTAAAAAGATATTTCACATATATATATATATATATATATATATATATATATATATATATATATATATATATATATATATATATATATTGAATTTTCGTGTGTTTATTGATATTATTCTAATTTAGGTAAGACTGGTAATGGAGCTCTATGGGTTAGTACCAAGGTGAAAGTGTTATTGCTGAGGACTGATCAGAAAATTGAACTATAATTTAGCAGGAGTTGAACACTTCAAACAAGCAGTTATTTTCGTTTATACGATCACCCAAGGCTAGCACTCAACATCGTTTGTATTAGTATTTGGCTTGATTGGTAAGGCCGGAAGGCCCTGAATGTATATAGAATAGGATTGCCTTGTTGGCCCTTGTACTCCATTGATGATGGGACATACACAAAGTACTGTCATTTTTATTTTACAATCTTTTGCTTGCCTAATCGGGGTTCACATGTTTGATAGTTACCGCTTCTTTTCATAGATCATTGCTCCATATTTCTTTTAAGGTAAGAGTAAATCCTATGGGCTGCCGTCGCACAGGGCCCCCATCCAGAAGCCCCATTACAAGCCAAACATCCCCCAACCCCCCCTAAATCCTAAGCAAATGCTTGGGGTAGGAATTGAACCCTAGACTTTGCTAGGGAAGATGGGAAAGCTCACCATTTGAGCCAACCCCATTCCTGATTACCCCTATTTTGTTCAAGTAATACATTGCACATATTTGTGATGAGTATCTAACTACATTTGGTCACTCCCATTTTGTTGTCAAAAAGAATATTCAACATAAATTCTACATAAATATCCACTTATATGTAATAGAAGCGTGCATATATAGACACCAATGGACGATGGTGCACCGTGCATACATTAGCAAATATACATGCCCTTGGGGGGACCGTGTAGGAGCTCAATTATCATAGTGCATAGTAGCGCTTGCAGTAAATGCATGATCTGTGAAGGCAGTTTTGCACGTACAAATTCAGAGATATAAATAGCAAAGGTACATCAATGTCGAGGGAATGGATTCGAAGCTTTAGGATAAATAGCAAAGTATTTTTTTTTTTGACAACGAGAAAGCGTACAGGAAATAAAACTTAACGAGAAATAAACGGGAAAATAGAAGTGCGGCAGATTTTGGCCAGTTCGTGTGCTGGTGCAACCTCCTGCCTACCCACTTTCATGATGCGACACCAATGGAATTGAACTGCCAGGGTGTAGATATCTTTGATTGTGTGAGAGACGTCGATAGACTGTTGTTTAGAGGAGAGTAAAATAGTTACCAATTGCAAAGTTTATAGTGATGAAATACATTGCCTCTAAAATCCACCAACCATAATAAATGAATTTCACAGATTGCACATTCCAATCTCCCCCCTCTGTTTTTGCACCTATCTAGGATATTTACCTCCACCTATATGTCAGAATTCTCAATTGAATTCTCTCCATTACTTAGAAGCGGTCCCACACCGTCATTCACTCACTCATTCACTGCATTGGATTGCACCACTCAATGCCATTGTCTATCTGCATTCTGATTTCTGCTCTAGCTTCCATGTACTTGAAAAAGAGAAATTTTAAGGCTTGGTTTGATTGACAGATATATTTTCGAGGCAAAACATAATTGCAAATTAGTAATCTTGTGTTTGATTTACTACTAGAAGAAAAGTTAAGAGGACCAAGGATGTCTTGGCCTAGTGGTTAAGATTGAGGTGCTGTGAACGATAAGTCACAGGTTTAAATAAAATTCGAATATTACCATGGTTTTCATTTTGTTGAGTCATGTAGTGTTTTGATGATTGTAAACAAATGATGATTATCTAACTAACATGTGTGTTTGAGATGTGCATATTACATTAACATGCAACAAGTCATGGAAGGTTGAATATATCACATCATGAAAGACTTCCAACAAGTGAAGTTCCTAAAAGAGTTCCTATAAGGAACACAAACAGAGCGGTTCCTAGGTACATCCTAAGAGGAACATTGAATATGAAGTTCCGGAGCGGTTCCTGAGTGGGAGCAGCAAGATGACGTTTCAGAGTCGAAACAAGAAGTTCCTAAGCAGGAACAATGAGTGCGAAGTTTCTTAAAGGAACTAGCACATCGAAGTTCCAGAGGTGGAGCTATCAACATGCGGTTCTTGAGTTGGAGCAGCATGGAGCATGAAGGCAGAAAATATGAGTTTATTTTCTAGGATTCATGTAAGTATGTGGAAACGTGAAAGGTAATGGAACAAGGTCAAAAGGAACTCGTAAGGTCAAAAGGAACTCGTAGAACTTAGAGTCAAAAGTATTTAAGAGTCAATAAGTCTGATGCATATTATTATCTTAATCTATAAGAATTTATTTAGAGTTTGTTTCTTAATAAATCTCTACTTGGTTAATTATTTATAAATAATATGCATTAGTTGTTTTAGGATAAGATTTAGTTTTTAAATAAAAGATAAGTTTTAAATAAAATAGTTTTAAATAAAATAGTTTTAAATAAAATCGGTTTTAATTTAGGATTCTGATTTTAATATCTTTTATTTATATTTTATCTTATCAGTTTTTGAAAAATAAAAAGCCTAGATTTATAATACGTATAATGAGTTTTGTTGAAGAAATTGTGCATGTCTGCTCTCTCTCAAGGAACGGACGTGCTGGTACTATTTATCTAAGTTAAAGGAACGAAGTAGTAGTTAAAGGAACTAGGCGTGTAAAATATTGTGCAACGCTTAAAAGCAATCTGTTGAGTTTTTAAAGGCTATATTTTAGTAAAATGATTTTATGTGGTTCAAATCTGATATTAAAGGAAAGATCTTTTGTGGAAAAGATTTTATCTTTATTCCAAAATAAAATCATTTTCGGATTTAAAAGAAAATCTTTTTAAGATATTATTTGATAAAAAGATTTAATTTTGGTTTTATTAATTAAAATAGTTTTTAATTAAAAACCAAAATTTAAAATACTGTTGCATAAGTAAATGCTAGATTTTAGGAAGCAGTATCATTTCCATCTCCCACGTTCAACTGAGATCGTGGAGATCATGGGTAACAAAAGGAACGTGTTCCTCTAGATGAGGAACATCATGGGAAAATGGTTTAACCACTAACACATGATTAATCCCACGTTCATTCTAAATGACTGCTATAAATATACAAGTTCAATTAAGTTTCAAATTGTCTGACCGGTGTCATTCCATAGGGTATGACTTGTGTCATTCAATAAGGTCTGGCTTTAGGAATAATGTTACAAAAGAATTATATTTTCTATTCCTTGTTTTGAGTCAGTTTCTATGAGTTTCAAGTTCCTACGAGTGCCATGTTCCTATACAGTTCTTCAGTTTCTACATATTAGAGTTAAACTATATTATCAAATGTTTGTATTTGAGTTTGGGGTTAAAGGGTTTGAGTGAACTCTTGTAATGGGAACTTGGTGAAGAGTTTGAGTGAATTCTTGTATCAAGTTCGAGTGAGGAACTTGAGTAAGTTCTTGTGTTTATGCATAGACTAAGGGTGAAGTCTATCTAGGGGTGAAGGGTTTGAGTAAACCTTTTGTAAAAAGTTGTGGGAACTCTTGAAAGACTTAGTGTTAAGTATAGAGTGTAGAGTGGACATTGTGAGAGAGTTAGAGTTCCTAGTGGAACTTGTGAGAGAGTTTCAGTTCCGAAGGGAACTTGCGTATGTAATAGGTTGAAACAGAGGAGGTTTCCTATTATAGTGAAGAGTTTAAATCCCGAGGAGGTCGTGGTTTTTCTTCTTGTATTGAGACAAGAAGTTTCCACATAAAAATCTCTCTTACACTTTCAGTTCCTTATTGCTTATGTTTTAAATTCCGCATTATTTGGGCAATAAGTTCCACACTACAATTCACCCCCCCTCTTGTAGTGTTCCTATAGACATAACAATTGGTATCAGAGCTGGAACTCAGTGATAAGTAGGAAACCCTGCTGAGTTAAGTTCCTGCAAGAAGAAGGAACTCGTACGAGAAAGGAACTCCACCCTACGTCATTCAAAGGAACAATTGGAAGCTGACTTTTTATTATCAATTTAAAGTCACTCAAGGATTATCAACGACCCCTTTGATGTAAGTATCTCTTACTTGAGATATTCTTTATACGCATACATTAATTTGAAACTTGTTCCTTATAGTATTTCTAGTAAAATTGTTTTATTTGGCTTTGATGTTTTTATAGCAATTTTGGATAACTTTAAAACTGTTTTTTTAAAGACAAAAATTCAAATTTCCAAATTGTTTTTTAAATATCAAAGAATCAGTATACTAGAAATGGTTCAAGGAACGACTCGTATGGAACAATGCATATTTATTACTTTTGGAACTTGGTTTCCCATCTTTAGGGAAATCCATTATCATTGGCATGTTATATTGCGCTCATATTATTCTTCATTTGCCAAATGATAGTGTTATTATGCATCATGAATATTTGAAAAATATCTTATGTCGATACATGATGTTCCTTGTTAGTAGTAGTAGATATGTGCATCATGAATATGGATATTTTATGTTGCTCTTACTAATAAGAAAGGACCCAACATATATCTGGGTACCAGAAACCAAGAACTTGCTTATTTTGCATGTCATGTGAAAGGAACCTACATCTCTTGATGTAGAGGTTGTTTCTAGAAAGTAGATCTAGACATGAGTTCCTCTCACTACAAAAGCTGGAAAAAGTATGTAAAAGGTGAAATACATTTCTCATGAAATTGGGTAGTAATCTTTACATACTACTATATATCTTGGTCATTATTATTCTCAAATATGCTTTTTAATATCCCCTATTAATACATGCCTGTAGAAGGTTATGAAAGAGAAGTTGTTTTATGGTTTTTACATATATATATATATATATATATATGAATTATTTCAATCCAAATTCTCTTCAAGTTTTGTGCAAATATAATTATATTTTGTAGGTTTGACTATGGAGATAATTAATATTGGTAAAGGAACTTGCAGATGTAATAAGAGAATGATCGTCAGTTTCTCTAAAAGGAACAGACGTATTGGCATAACTAAAATGAACCAAAGGAACTCTAATATAGTCATAGGAACATAGTAATTAAGCATGAATCAACAGATCTATTAACTGATATTCACATCCTAATGAAAATTGAAGTTTAAGGCTAAAATTTAGGAAGGTTTTAGGGAAAAAGATTTTGACCAAGTTAAAACATTTTAAGAAAATCTTTTTGGTTATTGAAAGATTTTATTTTGTTTGAAAAATTAAATCTTTTATATTTAAAGAAAAATCTTCTTAGATATTATTAAAAAGAATTGAAATTAAACTTTTATTTAGGATAAGAGAAAATAATAAGAGATCATGCTTAACAAATTCCTAGAATTTAGGAAAGTGAGATACTGGATATAACACGTTCAATTGAACGTACACAAAGTGGCGCATGATGCGCTTGTTCCTCAAGCAAAGGAACAACGTATTCTAGAGCCACAAATCCATGATCTTATGATCTAATCTCACGTTTAATCCAAATGACTATTATATAAGAACTTAATTAATGAAGTTCTAAGTGTGCCTGACTAAGTGATTAAGTGAGTTAAGTAATTAAAGTATCAGTGCCTTTATTCTCTTATAATAGCCAATTGTTCCTATTGTCTACTTATTGTATTTCCACTAAATTAAATGCATAAAATCAGTTTCTCAATAAATCAATAAACATTGACTATTGATTTGAAGGAAGCAATGGTAAACTAAGATTAGTGGAACTATAAATGGTATAGGAACATTCCAACATTTGGCACAAGTTCCTAATTCTTTTGAAATTAATCTTAGTTCACTTGAACAAAGCAGAAGTTCTTTTTCATACGAGACTATATTTTTTGGAACTTTACTTCATTTTATGCTTTAACTATATTATCTCTTTTGACTAACCTACTAATATTAAAATGCACAAAGTATTTCTTTTTGGGTTTGCTTTACAGATTATATTTCTTAGTTTATGACAACCCGAAATGAAGGAACAAACAATATTTAGTGAGGGGGAACAGCTCGTAAGATATAGCTCGACAACGAATGTTCCAAGCCTATGATCATAGACAAATCAATATTACTCTCGCTATATGCTTATGATGAAGGAACTGTAGCTTCCTAAACCAACGTAAAATGGTAAGATTATTTAATAATCAAATGTTGGTAAGTTAAGTTCTTGTTCCATTGTATATATCTTTATTGTCGAGTTAATGAATCACAATATGTTTAATGTTTTTAAAGTTCACTAACTCTGGTTGTTTTGCAATTAAATTGCGTCATCAATAAAAGCTAGAAATGTCATACTTGAAGGGAATCAAGTAGGGAACACATACTTTGTGGATCTCAATTTGGTTCCTAACAACAACATGACATGACTAGTCATTATTGAAGATGATCTACTTATATCTTTCAAAATGATAACATTCTAACTTCATCATGGTTGACAAACTTAGACCAAGGAACTTGATTATAGGTATATCTTATATCTAGTTCCTAAAGGATAAATTTTGTTAACTATGTCAATGAAGATAGTATGTGATCTTATCTTCTTTCAAAAAATTTGGTATGCACCACAAATTCTTGGAACCTTTTCATGTGAATTTGCGTGGCATCTTAAGTGTTTAAATTAAAATTTTGAAGGAGAATTGTATTGGTTGTGGTTGATATTTATTTAAGGGACACTTGATTCTTTTCTTTAATAGCAAAGATGAATATTCCACATAATGTGTAATCATTTCTAAGAAAATTATTATATTCGAGATCTAACCATGGAACCAAGTTCCAAACAAGTTTGATGATTTTGCAGGAAACAAGGTACTGACTACAAGCTTTCAAAGTGAAGAAAATTATAACCAGAAAGGAACTTCTGGACAAAAGTCGTCAATACTACTTCCCAATCATCAACAAGGATATGGTTACATCTATATCAACAAGACATCCTACAAACTCAAAAAGTAGAAGATTCTACTAGGGAAGTTTGTTGATATAAGTGAAGAGGCGATGTTCCTGTGATGCGCCTTCAATTGCAAAGCATACCAAGTTTACAACAAATAAAACAATGTGCATAGTAATGAGTGAGCATATTATTCTGATTGAAACTAATTTGTTTGTTCACAGTAAACAGGTTAAAGATGGTTTTCATGTTGAACTCACAAGTTTCTATGGAACTAGAATTCCTAACATGAAATATGCCACTCTCAAAAGCAACAATAGCCATATATATGACATCATGGAGAAGAGCTTAAAAATGAAGATCAAGTTCAAATTCATGAAATAGAAGTTCAACTCAATAAATATGTGGAAGCGAGATCCTATGCAATTAGTAGGAACAAAGGAACTCTATCCAGGTTAGTTGTTGAGAGGAACAACTAAACAAAGGTATTGACTTTGAGGAAACTTTTATTCATGTAGCTAGGTCATGAAATAATTGTATATTATGTTTTCTTGTTGCTTACATGGGATTTAGATTGTTCCAAATAGATTTTCAATGTGCTCAAAATAAAATTTTTTTGGAAATCTATGAGGAACAATATCAAGTTTCTTCTTAAAAATTGATTTCAAAATTAACAATAATTTTTATTTTCAAGAGAAATTGACTTAGTAGTTGTACATAGTTATATCGATAATATTTGTGGTACAACTAACTATTTTATGCAAGGGTTTTTGCTAATCTTATAAGCAAATGTACACGAGCATGATAAGGGAACAAAGCTACTCGCTTGTAACATAATGATGTAAGGACAAAAACATGTCAATGAACTTTTGAAGAATGATGAGTGTGAGTCGAGTTCAAATGAAAGTTTTCATCAGATGTGAAGACATCAAAATGATGGAACTAGTAGTTCCGGAATTCAAAAGCAAGTCATCATAATCATTCAAGTACTTGAAAGTTAATATGCATGGTGAAATATGACTTAAGGTATGTTGTTCCTATTCACATTATATCATAATTAATAAATTACATTGTTAAATTATTAATATGAATGCATAACTTTTATATGTCTTGCTTTAAATTATGTGAATATATGTTCTTTATCATTTCACCTATTCATGGACTGTTTAGAGGAACAAGACTTGATGAAGTATGACTTGAGTGTAAACATGTTCTTTTCCAAAAGTTTTGTCGAATTGGGCTCTTACACATATTAAAATTGAAGTGATTATATGCACACTAGCGTAAATATGTTACACTTAATTTTTGTGTCGTAAAGGCATACACACTTGGCTAAGAGTGTTAGAGGTCTCATAATAGAACTATAAAAACTATCAAACATGAAAATCCTAAGTTGCCAAAGGTATAATGAAAGAAACCTTGATGGAACAAGACAGGTAAATTCCCATAATATATTTCTTTAAATTTTAGAGGGAACAAACCTATTCTAAGCCAACTATCATCAGTTCACACCACATTTCTTCAAATACCCTTTGATTGATTAATTCCTAATTCCATTCATATCATGTCACTTCACATCTCCTAATTCCCATGTGCTCTAATTTACATTTATGACTTTTTATGGTTCAATGATGCATAAAGAGTGATAAATGGTAATTACATTTTGAGGGGGAAGTTATGGAAGAAGTGAGAAGCAAGTATTTTATGATTTATCAATTGATGCTCAAAAGGATATATTATTAGATGGTACTAATCATATAAGTTCCTAATGATGAAAGAATGGTAAGGAACTCAGGGGAATAAGGAAGAAATCGATATAAATGTAACATTCTAGGAAAAACGCAACAACTTGTAATGACACTCTTGTTTAAAAAAAAAACAAGGGTGTTCAAATCTGTATGGTTGATATGGTTGTTATTTCCTAGTAGTCAATATCTGATATGGTTGTGAAGATGCTTCCTCATAAATTTGATGATTTGAGAAGAGGAACATAAGCGCAAGAATGGAAGAACTTTATTATAAAGATGAATTCATTCAAGTTTCTTCACTCAATGAGTTCCTCACGATTAGTGGGTTGGTTGAGTAAAAGTGCACTTGATTGATACATATTAAGGTGAATGTGTGTGGGGTTTGGCAGAGATTTCAAAAGTGTGAAGTGAAGTAATCAACTCTAATTATTGTTGAGAACCTCTTATTAAAAGTCTAAACCATAGAGCACACAATATATCTCAAGTTCCCTCTACTCAAATAATTTTTCCATAAACTTCTTTCATATTTCTTTGAGCAGGATATTACAATGTCCTATCTCTTAATCCATTCTTGACTTTCAAATCTGATTTTTGCTTGACTTTTATTTCTTATTTGTCAAGTTCCTTCGATGGTTTTTGAAGTTGGGTCTTTGGATTGTGAGTTGGAAATTCGTGTAGCACATGCATCCTAAGTTTGAAAAATTGAGATTCTTGAGGCTTTTGGGACTAACAAGTGTTTAACCATTATGGTGGTAAGTGTAGCATATAACAATAAGTGTATATGATTTACCTAAAACAAATGTGTGTAGAATGATCCTTTTCGATAATGACAAAAGGGGGAAGAATATATGTATGATGCTTATGATCAAGTATAGTTAAGTCTAAATCCTTATATGATGAAAGTTATTTGTATGATGTGTATGTTGATATTTCCTTCATATACATTCATGACTTGTTAGTTAAAAGGGATTAATGTACATCGTTTATTGTTTAATTTGTGATAAGCATCATTTGTTTGTCATCATCAAAAGGGGGAAATTATTGAGTCATGTAGTGTTTTGATGATTGTAAACAAATAATGATTATCTAACTAACATGTGTGTTTGAGATGTGCGTATTACATTAACATACAACAAGTCATGGAAGGTTGAATATATCACATCATGAAGGACTTCCAACAAGTGAAGTTCCTAAAAGAGTTCCTATAAGGAACACAAACAGAGCGGTTCCTAGGTACATCCTAAGAGGAACATTGACTATGAAGTTCCGGAGTGGTTCCTGAGTGGGAGCAGCAAGATGACGTTTCAGAGTTGAAACAAGAAGTTCCTAAGCAGGAACTATGAGTGCAAAGTTTCTTAAAGGAACTAGCACATCGAAGTTCCAGAGGTGGAGCTATCAACATGCGGTTCTTGAGTTGGAGCAGCATGGAGCATGAAGGCAGAAAATATGAGTTTATTTTCTAGGATTCATGTAAGTATGTGGAAACGTGAAAGGTAATGGAACAAGGTCAAAAGGAACTCGTAAGGTCAAAAGGAACTCGTAGAACTTAGAGTCAAAAGTATTTAAGAGTCAATAAATCTGATGCATATTATTATCGTAATCTATAAGAATTTATTTAGAGTTTGTTTCTTAATAAATCTCTAGTTGGTTAATTATTTATAAATAATATGCATTAGTTGTTTTAGGATAAGATTTAGTTTTTAAATAAAATAGTTTTAAATAAAATCGGTTTTAATTTAGGATTCTGATTTTAATATCTTTTATGTATATTTTATCTTATCAGTTTTTGGAAAATAAAAAGCCTAGATTTATAATACGTATAATGAGTTTTGTTGAAGAAATTGTCTGTCTGTTCCTCTCTAAGGAACAGACGTACTGGAACTATTTATCTAAGTTAAAGGAACGAAGTAGTAGTTAAAGGAACTAGGCGTGTAAAATATTGTGCAACGCTTAAAAGCAATCTGTTGAGTTTTTAAAGGCTATATTTTAGTAAAATGATTTTATGTGGTTCAAATCTGATATTAAAGGAAAGATCTTTTGTGGAAAAGATTTTATCTTTATTCCAAAATAAAATCATTTTCGGATTTAAAAGAAAATCTTTTTAAGATATTATTTGATAAAAAGATTTAATTTTGGTTTTATTAATTAAAATAGTATTTAATTAAAAACCAAATTTAAAATACTATTGCATAAGTAAATGCTAGATTTTAGGAAGCAGTAACATTTCCATCTCCCACGTTCAACTGAGATCGTGGAGATCATGGGTAACAAAAGGAACGTGTTCCTCTAGATGAGGAACATCATGGGAAAATGGTTTAACCACTAACACATGATTAGTCCCACGTTCATTCTAAATGACTGCTATAAATATACAAGTTCAATTAAGTTTCAAATTGTCTGACTGGTGTCATTCCATAGGGTATGACTTGTGTCATTCAATAAGGTCTGGCTTTAGGAATAATGTTACAAAAGAATTATATTTTCTATTCCTTGTTTTGAGTCAGTTCCTATGAGTTCCAAGTTCCTACGAGTGCCATGTTCCTATACAATTCTTCAGTTTCTACATATTGGAGTTAAACTATATTATCAAATGTTTGTATTTGAATTTGGGGTTAAAGGGTTTGAGTGAACTCTTGTAATGGGAACTTGGTGAAGAGTTTGAGTGAATTCTTGTATCAAGTTCGAGTTAGGAACTTGAGTAAGTTCTTGTGTTTATGCGTAGACTAAAGGTGAAGTCTATCTAGGGGTGAAGGGTTTGAGTAAACCTTTTGTAAAGAGTTGTGGGAACTCTTGAAAGACTTAGAGTTAAGTATCGAGTGTAGAGTGGAGATTGTGAGAGAGTTAGAGTTCCTAGTGGAACTTGTGAGAGAGTTTCAGTTCCGAGGAGAACTTGCGTATGTAATAGGTTGAAACAGAGGAGGTTTCCTATTATAGTGAAGAGTTTAAATCCCGAGGAGGTCGTGGTTTTTCTTCTTGTATTGAGACAAGAAGTTTCCACGTAAAAATCTCTCTTGCACTTTCAGTTCCTTATTGCTTATGTTTTAAATTCCGCATTATTTGGGCAATAAGTTCCACACTACAATTCACCCCCCCTCTTGTAGTGTTCCTATAGAAATAACACATTTTTTTGGTTTTGTGTATTTAAAAGTCATATGATATATGTCTTATAATGGATAAAAAAGTTAGTCAAACTTATTCGAAACATAATGATTTTGAAAACTGACAACTAAAAAGTGAATAAACACTTTTTCAGATTTCGTGTTTTTTGTTTTAAAAAAAACTGAAAACAAAAAACGATAACGAACAGACCCTAAACAAAGAATAATGAGCGATCATGTTTTGAGAAATTCTTTCCGCCTTCCAGCCTTAATAAACCAAACAAAGAAAAAAGAGCAACCATATATTGAGAAACCTTTTCCCTCGTACATTCCAACCAACAATCTCTTGATAAAGAAAACAATATATAGTAGAAGTTAATTAGCAAAAAAATAAAGATCATCTGAAACAAGCCAATCAATCTTTGATATAATTGAAAGGCTGGCAATTTGTGTTAATAGGTCAACTTTAATTTTGGTTTTGGATCGAGTTTAAATTAACCTTAAAATACATCAAAAATACTATTATATATTAATATTTACAAGATATTAAATTGTGTTAAATTTGAGATGTTGACGATAATGTCATGATTACAGGTTCGAGTTTATTCAGTGTACTTGAAGCAAGTTTAATTGAGGTTATCAGATCATATTAGAGCCTACCAACTTTAAGTCAAAATTAAAGTAAATGTTTTCTATGATTTAACTTTTCAGTATTACCCATATTGTACTTTAGAACAACATTGTTTCATGACTCTTTGCCTTTCACTTACTTGGGCCTTCCAATTGGAGGCAATATATCTCGCATCAACATGTAGGAGCCCATCTTAGATCGATTGAGATCAAAACTTGCTTCTTGAAAAGGAAGCCTCTTATCCATTGGAGGCCGAGCAACGCTTATTAAAGCTTCTTTATCAAGCTTGCCCTTGTACTACATGTCCTTATTCCCCACCCCCATGGGAGTCATTGAAAAGATAAAAAGAATGCAAAGACAATTTTTGCGGGGAGGTGAATCCGAAAGAAAGAGACTTGCTCCTATTGCTTGGCATCATGTTGAATCCCCAAAGTGTTTGGGTGGTCTTAACATTGGTAATTTACAACACAAAAACCCGGCGCTCCTTGCCTAGTGGGTGTGGAGGCTTTTGAATGATCCACACCCACTGTGGAGTAATCTGATTCATGAAAAATATAAGTCTATGGGCCATCTTTTTCAATCTTGGATCTTCAACTTCCTCGTCAAAGCGGCACATGGAGAAATATTTGTAATGCTCTTCTATCTCACCCTCATTCAAAGGTGATGTTGAGATCGTTGATTCGGAAGAAAGTTGGGGATGGTAAAACACACTCAATTTTGGCACGATACGTGGATTGGTGATATCCCGCTCAAGTCTCTTTGTCCAAGATTATTCCTCATTAGCGTCTCAAAAAATGCTACGGTGGCTTCCAACTGTTTCCGGGATGGGCTCGAATGGAAATGGACTCTTAGTTGGATTAGGCCTCTTCGGCCTCATGATAATCAAGAACTTCATAAACTGCAGCTGCTGCTATCTAATGTCAGTTTATCTCCTAGCGACCATGACGCTCTCATATGGATCCCGCACAAAAAAGATGCTTCTCTGTTATATCGTTCAACCTTGAGCTTGCAAAAAAAGGATTTGAACTGTACTCAAAAATCATTCCTTGGTTTATGGAAAGGCTTAGTTCCATACCGAGTCGAAATCTTCGCGTGGCTCGCTATCCAGGGGAAGCTCAACACCAAAGACAAGCTAGTTCGACTGGGTATTCCGGACTCTTCATCAATTGGTTACACTTTTTGTAATTCTTCACCGGAGTCATGCGAGCATATGTTTTTGCACTGTCCACTGGCTCGAGATATTTGGTGTTGGTGGCTTAGCCTATGGCATCTCCAGTGGTGTATGCCACTCTCTCTCCACAAAGCGTTTGATCAATGGTTTTATCCCAAATGCGGGGTATTCTTTAAAAAGTAATAGGTTATCGTAAACCTGTCAAAGATAAATCGTAGCAAACCTTCTAACAATATAGTAGGGTAAGTAGGGTCGAATCCACAGGGAGATGGTTATTTTAATTCGACTTTCAAGTTTGGAAAAACTAAACAAAGTCATGGATTTGGGATTGAAGGAACTAAACTAATGGAAATAATGAAAATCAAATAAAAAGGATCCAGGGCAATGGTTCACCATGTTTATAGTTCAAAATCTATTAAAATATCATTAACAATTTAATTATTGAAATATCTAGAGCAATGGTTAATTCTACGATCGGGTCTTAATGCTCTCAATTCAACATATGCAGTACGGTCGTTAACATAATCAGAATTGCTAATTGTAGGTAAGCCTCTAAAAGTCGATCTTTCAATTCTAACTCTTATTAGCAAGACTTAATCAAATAATTGATCAGGTTGTAAGATTAACAATAATAACACTAATCAATTAGAGAAATTGATGACTAATCAACCATAAAGAATTATTAACAAAGATTCATAGTATAAACATGGATTCCAAAATCCCTAGAAAATATACTACTCAAACATGTAATAGAGAATAAAAACTAAATCTAAGAAGGGAAACATAATTAAAAGCATTAGATAAATAAAAGAGAATGAATGAAAATACCTTGAAAGACTACAATTATGGAGAAAAATAAGAATTAGGATTCATGAGAGGAGAAGAGAGAAAACTACGTAATATTAGAATTCTAAAGGAAAATAAAGCATAAGAGAGAGAAAGAGAGGGAGAGATAAAATAAATCTCCTCTTGAGTATTTATATTTTCCTCTAATCTAACCTAAAAATAAGTTAAAGAAAACAAATAAGAAAATAAACTAATACAAGGAAGCTAGATGATTGGTTGATGATAAAAATTAATGATGCGTGGCGACAACAATAAAACTCACAAGCATTGGCCGACAAAACGAACCTAATTGCGTGCACAAGGCTGGGCGGAATGCCCATTGGGCGCTGGTAGGCCAGCGGGCCAGGCAGCACTATTGTCGCAAGATCGAAGAGGCAACCCATTGAGCACTGGGCAACGACAACTTCTCTGAGTCATATTTCGAGGGATATATCTCGAGTTCTAGGCATCGTCTATGGACCTGCCACCTCTCGTTATGAAGCTCTTCAAGTCTAGTTTCCAATGCAACTTGAATCACTTCAATTCGGTCTGTAGAACTCAAGTTATGATCAAAAGAGTGAACATGTGTCGGTTCTTATTATTTCGGAACTAATGTATTTCTTCGTTTTCAACTCAAATTCACTCTCAAAAGATGTGTCGCGATCCTCATGGAAGCTACTTCACTTAATATGATTATAAGGATCAAAAAAAGCATCCACGAGCATAAATTCATCAATCAAAAACCGCCATTCATCAACTTCCATTGCAAGAATTATCCAATTCATCCAAAATTGCTTCGAAAGCATCCAAATAGCTATGAAACTACCCGAAATCTAAGAAAACCACAAACGAAGCGTAATAGAGCACAAAATAGATAATTCATGCTAATTAATGAAACCTAAAATGCAACTATATGAACTAATATGCTCTAATAATGCAACCTAAATGTGCCTAAAAACTCTATATAAAAATGATTTATCAAATTCCCCCAAGCTAAATCATTGCTTGTCCTCAAGCAATAAGACATAGACATTGGAAAAGAAAGACAACCTACAATATAGGACTACAATAGGGCCAAATACTTAACTGTAAACACGAGAGATATAATCACTACACAAACCAAGCATGGAAACAAACCCGAACAAAGCCGCATAGAATGTCATGTAACACAATCGACTCTCCAATCATACCACAAACCATCTCCCCATGCTGGACTTAACCAAACTTGTCAGACCTCACTATAGTTATGTGCACTCTAATCTCTCATGTGTTTAAGAGGCAAACAATGACACTCAACCTAAATCAAGTCGACTCATGCATATGAGGCATATACTCTTTAACTTTGATTTTTTTTACTCACTTTTATTCAACAATAGAATGCACAATGATCAAGAGGACTTCTAAGGGTTGTAATGAAGATGATGTTAAAGGTATGGAAAATAATTTGGGAATGGTGGTGCAAAAACCAAGAAGGAGGAGCATCATATAACTCAAAACATGACCAAGAAAGGTCACAACAACTCTACGCAACAACCAACAATCTCCCATTCAAGAAATTCAATAATAACCTTTTTTATTTCACTTTATTCACAACTCTTTTTTCACTTTTTTTTTTTCATTCCATTTTTCACTTTTTTCTTTTCTTTTTTTTCGAACTTTCAATTCAATTTCCAAGCTCACTAAACATACTTTTCCATCCATCTAAACCACAAAGAGAGCACTTCAATTCAATACAAACCGAACCAAAACTAATATTCGCTCCCCCAAGCTAGGCTTGGGACAAGAATCATATGAGGCCAAGGGCTTGTTATGTAAGTATCAATCAAATATAGTTAGAAAAGGCTCAGCGGGGCAGGAGAAAGGATAATATGAAAACAAGAATAACTCTGGAGCTAAGATTATGAAATGAAACACCTCAATCATATCAAAATATATGCACTATCAAATATCAAAGAGTACCAAGTCAAAATCAAGATCATTGCGACAATTGAGGAATTAATCACACGTGAAAAAACAAAACTGACACAAATACGTCAGTTTATTTGGCACAAAAGCTCACCTAGGTTAGGTGTCTGCACAGTAAAGTTAAATCGAGCCAGAGAGATATTAATCAATCTTACCACAAACAATCAATTGCCAAACAATCGTCCAATGAAGAATCATGAACAAGATGAATGATGCTTAGGAATTTTAGTGCAATATCAACAAAGTTCTCAAAATAGTGTTAGCAATAGTCCCATAGATGCAAATAAAATGAGATGAAATCTAATATGAGATGAAAAATGCTAATGCAACTAAGAAAGCCGTACATTTTTTTCTGGTTACACGTAAAATCCCACTCCTAGTGAGCGGTACAAACCGTGCAATATCCTATGAAAGCAATAAAATCTTTCTCTAAATACAACTAACATGCACTAAGTAATGATGACAATCATCCTCCCCCAAGATGAATGACACATTGTCCTCAATGTGAACAAAGAGGAATTAAATAAGGGAGATGTACAACTTACAAAAGGGGTGGGTAATTAAAGGGAGTGTCAAAAGGCATCGACACCTCCACCACAATCGGTCGTTGTAATGAGGCAATCAACTTAGCAAAAAAACTTAGCTATGCTTGTACCTAACAAAAGACTTCATCACACATTAGCAAAGTTAGTTAAACCAACAAAAAAAAGAACAAAGTAGGTTGCCTCCCGATAAGCGCTAATCGATTTTTAAGGCCATGTACGACCATTCAAGATTTGTAGACCACTGCAGAACAGTTCAATGCTCTAAGAAGCTTATTATCATATGTTCCTGCAAACATCTCAGAGCATATTATATAAGAGTGAAAAGAAAAAATGAAAAATTAGTCCTAAAAAAATATTAAAACTACAAAAACAAAAATCAAAGGAAAAGTTATGCCTACAAGAAGAAGAAAAATCATTAGTACTTTTATATGACTCCAAACGAAGAAAAAACACTAAGCATACATTAGTTACATGATCACGAGAGTCTTTCAGAAGAGGAGAAAGAAGAAACGAAGGAGGATATAATACAGGGGAAGAAGGAATAAGATCAAGTTTTTGAGAGAAAGAAACATGAGACTCAAAAACAATAGGTGGAACCGATAAAGACTCATGAATCGTCTCACTCTCAACTTTAGACTTCTCCGTGGAAGGATATTCAGCAGGCCCGGCTAACTACAGGTTCAAGGTGTTCTATAGAACAGGGCCTCACATCTAGGCGGCCCAAAAATTGAAAAACTATATGAGCTATTGAGCTGGCACTTGAAAAAAGAGGGACAATACTTTCTCTCTCTTCTTCACTCTTTTCCCTTTCTCAGTATATAACTTTTCACTTTTTTCCATGTTTTAATTACTTAATATAGGATTTAGCATTTATTTATTTCAAATTCCTTTTCTGAATTCATTTTCTGAAACAAAACTTTCCACCTTCAATCGTTGTCAAGAAATCCATCAATTTTGAATTTTGGTATCAACAAGTACCTTTAATTTATAGTTACTACCTTTCTTTTACGTGAAAATCCCTACCTTCTTGATCCTTCACAATGGTGCATGTAGTTAATGTACTACTGGGTTTTATTTTTTATGTCCTTTTAATTCTAAAATTTGGCTTAAAAATCGCTTGTTAATAAAGTTAATGTTGTTGCAGAGAGAGAACACATGAAGGGGAAAATAAGAGGGAGTGGAAAGGGGATGGGTTTTTTTTTTACATTTTGGAGTATTATTTATTTATGTCTAATATGTTTGTAGAAAATTTATTGTCGTATTTTTTTCTTAAAAAAAGGGCCTAATTTTTATTTTTAGCACAGGGCCTCCATATCAATTGAGACGGCCCTGATTTTCAGCCAAGGGTTCTTCGTCCTGCACAACATCCATCACATTCGTGCTTCTCTCAATCTTATCATCATCCCAATAGCTCTCTTTTTCTACCCAAACCTCATCATCATCATAAAAATATGGTTGGGGACAAGAATTTTGAGTAGAATGACATTTATATTGGGAAGAGGGATCAAAACCATTTACGGGTGTCACATCACACAAAGAAAAACCGTGAGAAGTATAGTGACTATTTGAACAAGAAGGATATGGTGTAATGTAAGTTTGGGATGAATGAATTGGTTTAGTATATAAAATCATCTCCCACTGGTAAGTATCCCTAGCCAACCACACAATTAAATCCCAACAAAAATCAGGAGATTGGAATAGAAATCTTCCATTAGACATAGATTCTACCACTATCCTAGTTTTTTCATTTAACCCTTTATAAATCACTAGGCACATATCGCAAAGTTTAATTCCATGATTAGGACCAACAGAATCACCAAGTCTATGATAGTATTTCCAAAACACTTCATTGTCATATTGAGGAAAATAAAAAATTGCTCTGGAATTACTACCATATATATAGGATTCACAAAACATATAAGGTAGTGTTTGGATACAGTCATTTAATTTTAAATGTTTCATTTCAAATCTGATATTTCAAATCTGACATTTCAGATGCTGAAATTGAAATCCAAGGAGTAGAATTTAGATGAAACCCAAGGAGAGAGAAAATATTAAGAGAGTCAAGGAGTGAGAAGGGCTAGAGAGAGGAAGTATAGAATGTTAAAGATTAGAATTTAGAATGTCATCCCAACATATGTAATTTGAAATTCTTGAATTTACATAGTAATTTAGAGTGTTGTGGATTTGGATGAAATCCAATTCCAAATTCTTCAATTTGCCAAACGCCTCATTTCCTCAAATTCTAGGATTTCAAATGAAATCCATATTCCCAAACACACCATAAGGTAATTCACGAGAATTCATGCAAAAATTAGGAGTATTTTGATATGATGTATCAAAACTGAAAACATGAGAATCCCAAGAATTACGACTATGTTTCCTATCAAAAGAAATATCCCCATTATAATGATAACATGACTCCATGACACGAAAAAGTATAAAGAACAAAAAATCCATTCATGAAAGAGAAAAAAAATATATATATACAGTTTAGTCTCACCAAAAATAAAAACTAAATAAAACTATGCCGTCTCCCCGGCAACGGCGCCAAAATTTGATAGGTTGTTCGTACACCTGTCAAAGATAAATCTTAACAAACCTTCTAATAATATAGTGGGGTAAGTAGGGTCGAATCCACAGGGAGATGATTATTTTAATTCGACTTTCAAATTTGGATAAACTAAACAAGTAACGGATTTGGGATTGAAGGAACTAAACTAACGGAAATAATGAAAATCAAATAAAAAGGATCTAGGGCAATGGTTCATCATGTTTATAGTTCAAAATCTATCAAAATACCATTAACAATTTAATTAGTCAAATATCTAGAGCAATGGTTAATTCTACGATCGGGTCTTAACGCTCTCAATTCAACATATGCAGTACGGTCGTTGACATAATCAGAATTGCTAATTGTAGGTAAGCCTATCAAAATAGATCTTTCAATTCTAACTCGTATTAGCAAGACTTAATCACACAATTGATTAGGTTGTAAGATTAACAATAAATAACACTAATCAATTAGAGAAATTGATGACTAATCAAAACATAAAGAAGTATTAACAAAGATTCATAGTAAACATGGATTCCCAAAACCCTAGAAAATATACTACTCAAACATGTAATAGAGAATAAAAACTAAATCTAAGAAGGGAAACATAATTAAAAGCATTAGATAAATAAAAGAGGATGAAAGAAAATACCTTGAAAGACTACAATAGTGGAGAAAAACAAGAGTTAGGGTTCATGAGAGGAGAAGAGAGAAAACTACGTAATATTAGAATTCTAAAGGAAAATAAAGCATAAGAGAGAGAAAGAGAGGGAGAGATAAAATAAATCCCCTCTTGAGTATTTATATTTTCCTCTAATCTAACCTAAAAATAAGTAAAATAAAACAAATAAGAAAATAAACTAATACAAGGAAGCTAGATAATTGGTTGATGATAAAATTAATGATGCGTGACGACAACAATAAAACACACGACCATTGGCCGACAAAATGAACCCAATTGCGTGCACAAGGCTGGGCGGAATGCCCATTGGGCGCTGGTAGGCCAGCGGGCCAGGCAGCACTGCTGTCGCAAGATCGAAGAGGCAACCAATTGGGCGCTGGGAGATGACAGCTTCGCTGAGTCATCTTCCGAAGGCTATATCTCCAGTTATATGCATCATCTATGGGCATGCCACCTCTCGTTGCGAAGTTCTTCAAGTATAGTTTCCAACACAACTTGAATCACTTCAATCCGATCTGTAGAACTCAAGTTATGATCAAAAGAGTGAACATGTGTCGGTTCTTATCACTTTGGAATTAATGTATTTCTTCGTTTTCAACTCAAATTCACTCTCACAAGATATGTCGCGATCCTTATGGAAGCTACTTCACTTAATATGATTATAAGGATTAAGAAAAGCATCCACGAGCACAAATTCATCAATCAAAAACCGTCATTCATCAAATTCCATTGCAAGAATTATCCAATTCATCCAAAATTGCTTTTAAAGCGTCCAAATAGCTATGAAACTACCTGAAATATTAAGAAAACCACAAATGAAGCTTAATAGAGCATAAAATAGATAATTTATGCAAATGACACCTAAAATGCAACTATATGAACTAATATGCTTTAATAATGCAACCTAAATGTGCCTAAAAACTCTATATAAAAATTATTTATCAAAAAGGTATGGAAAGCAAGCTTCTTCATTATTCTATGGACTCTTTGGTGAGAGCGAAATAGCCACAGCTTTGATAACATATGTAAGTGTTGCCTTTGAAATCGACGAAAAAGAAGATTTGGAATCTCCTAGACGGGTATATATAGTGGCTCGGGAGGGTGGCTCATATTCCACACTCACTGCCTCGTTTTTGGTGTGTTGCTCGGGCGGGAGTGAACAGTGATTTCAATTTTCATGATTTTTGGTAATTTTTCCGTTTTTGAGATATTTCCTAAATTAATTGACGGCTATTGCTCATATTAATTTAGGGTTTTCTTGAGGTCATTAAGGTTTTATATGTCCTATAAAAGGACTCTATTACGTGGTTAATTAAAACCTCCAAGCCTTTTGTAAGACTCCTTGTAATCCTCTAAGTTTCTCCATTGAAGATTATAGAAAAGTTCCTGAATCCCTCACCTGTGGACTAGTTCCCATTGACCGAACCACGTAAATCCTTGTGTCTTTTGTTCATCTTCTTTATTGCTTTCTCCCTTTATATTTTATTGTTGATTATTGTTCCGCATTAAATTAAACACAACACCATCCTAATACTTAACAATTGGTATCAAGAGCTAGGTTTTAGGGTGTTCATAGAAAGTTTGATTTTTTTTTATCATGTCAACAATGAAATTCGATGTTGAGAAGTTTGATAGGCAAGTGAATTTTATGTAACGCTCCGACTACTAATCAACATTATTAGGTTAATTAATCGATTATTAGCAGCGGAACCTAGATAGTCAGTGCGTTAATGACGTACTTTCCAGTTTGGAAAGCACAAGGCAAACATGAATTCGTAAGCTTGAACGTATTATAACTAGAAATCATAATTAGTTATTATAAAAACTTAAATTGGAACTTAGTTACTGTACATAGTCTGACATTAACTTAAATTATAACCATAAGTGTTTACGAAAGCTTAAATACTAAACTACTCCTCACTGCTACGTCATCCTATTAGCACCATCAGTACCTAAAACAGAAAACAAAAGGTCATGAGCCGAGGCTCAGTAACATACTCCTCTAACAGCGTAAATTCATTTCAAATCATTTTATTAGCAAACATGGAGGAGAGCAATAGTAAAACCATTTCATAAACATAACATTTAATCATAATCATAATCGTAATCATAATCCTTTATCATGTTCGTAAGCATAGTTCTTTCATTTGGTAACTTGGCGAGTACAACGGAAGGCAAAGCCATAAATCGTAACAGAAGGCAAAGTCACCGAGGACATGAGTCCCCCATCAGAAGGTGGCATATAATGCCAATAATAACAGAAGGCAGAGCCACTGTGGACATTGTTCCCCATCAGAAGGTGGCATATAATGCCATAATAACAGAAGGCAGAGCCACCGAGGACATCGTCCCCCATCAGAAGGTGGCATATAATGCCATAATGCGGGTGCCACCGAGGACGTTGTTCCCCATCAGAAAGTAGTGTTGCCGCCGGAAGGTACGTGTACGATCCAAGATAACAGAATACTGCTAAGAACCGTCTTTCACTTGAATTTATCATGTTTCTTAATTTTTAAGTATATTCATAATTCTCATGATATACCATATTCTTTTCATTGCATCCATAACGTAACATCATCATACTTTCATAACGTCATCATTTTATAACATTATTTTATATCATCACATTTATCACAAAACATTTCATATCCCGCAATCCATATACAAAAGAATAATATTAATGTAAGCATTATCATAAAACATATTTAGAAGGGGAATGCGGGTGTTAGCAGTAGACGTTACCTGAAATCCTATGTTAGATCATTGATAGTTGGGGGAGGCTGTAATATTCCTTCCTTTAATCTAGAGGTGATCAACATGGGTCCGGCCCGCAGGTCCGACCCGGCCCGAAAATGGGCATGTTTTGGGCACGAATTTTCGGCCCGCGGTCGGGTCCGACCCGGCCTGATTTTTGGGCAAAAATTCCGGGCAACGGGAAACATAAACATGCAAAACTAGTCTAAATTTTGGCCGGCCCGAAAATGGTCCGAAAGCCCACTTGGCCCGGCCCGAATTTAAGGATTTTGGGCACGAATTTTCAGCCCGTGGCTTGGCCTGGCCGTGGCTTTGGCCCGAAATGGGCCACTTTTTTTGGGCCAAGCCCGGCCTGGCCCATGATCACCTCTACTTTAATCTAATTAGGAGATAAATAATGAAACTTATTACTACTTTGGATTTTTCTAATATATCTTTTCAATAAGTCATCATAGTACTTATGTCATTATCCAAACAATCTTTTAAAATATAAGAGTCATACTTAGTTGAACATAATAATAATAGTTTTTGAGTTATAAATCACGTTATTATTCTTGGCGTCTTTTAAACACAATAGCTATATTAAGGTGGTAATAGAAATAATTAAATCTTAACTCATATTTCATGTTTAATGACTTGTAAATATGATTTTCATACACTAGTGAAAAAAACGCAAGGGTTGCGATGCAAGGGCTACGTTTTTTGAAAAACGCAGCCCTTAATATTGAAGGGTTGCGGTCAATGCAAAAACCGCAGCCCTTTTAGTGAAGGGTTGCGGTTAGCCGAAAACCGCAGCCTTATAAGTAATAAAGGGCTGCGGTTTTTGGGCTAACCGCAGCCCTTTATGGGCTTTTTTTTTTTTAAATGAATTTGATCGCGCGGTGGGCTTAATTAAAATGTGGGATGGCTAGGGTTTCTCACAATCTCACAACACAATCTCCTTCCCTCATTCTCTCTCCTCTCTCACAAATCTCACGTCAACCAGCCATCCCACATTTCCTTCCCCTTTTTCCCTCTGCCTCTTCGACAACTCGTCCGTTCCGCCGGAACCCTCTTCTTCTCGTCGCGTCCTCGTCCGCCTCCCCTCTGGCGTCGACAAGCTTATCGACACTCGTTGTCGTGCCACCATTGGGTCCGTCTCAAACCCCTCACGCCGTGCGAAAAAGTTAAAGAATCGCCTTATTTAGGATTTCAAGTTTTTTTTTGTTTTCAATTTTCTTTTCTCCTCTCTCTCTCCTCTCTCACAGATCTCACTTCCAACCATCAAATTCTCTCTCACAAAGCTCGAATTGCCGGAATTTTCGAGTCGCCAGAGTTGAAGGTTTCCGGCGACTACGGGCGGTGGAGGGGGAGATAAATGATGAAGGAGTTTGCATTTGTTTGGATGCAGTGAAGAATGTGGGAGTTGCCTTCGCCGTCGCTGATCCAGATCTAGGGTTTGGTCAGATTTAGTTTTTATCATTTTTAATTTTTTTTTGTAATTTATTTGTTACTTGTGATATTTTATGTTTAGTTGAGCATTTGTGACTTTTTTTTTTTATTTTAGGTTTTTTATTTTATTTTGTGGAACTAATTTGATGTTCTTGTTGATTGTTAATTTATAATTTCGTTTTGTTGTGGAATTAATTTGATCCTTTAATCTAGGGCTGTGTTTTTTATTTTCCCCGCTTTATATAATGTTGTTGATTTTCTTTTTTTAGAATTTATAATGAAAAAAAAAGCGGTCACAAGTAATTTCGTTTGTAAATTTCAGCTGTTCTTGGTATATTTAGGAGTAAAAAATGCTAATAGAAAAATTTTGTGTCAAAAGGGTTGCGGTTATGGTCAAAACCGCAACCCTTCATTTTTGCCGAAGGGCTGCTATGGCAAGGGCTGCTGCCAAAAACGCAGCCCTTGCGTTTTATTCCACTAGTGATATTCTAATTATTTCTTTCTCTATATCTCAAACTTAAGCGTATTTTACCAACTTATCAACCTTTAATGAAACTCACAACATTATTATTTCTAATAAGTTTGTATACGATTAATGATAAAGTAAAGTCACCGTAATATTAAGTTACTTGATTATTATCATAACTAATACTTAAGTAGTCATCATGTGTTTTGTTTAACTAATCTGACAACTAATAATTTTACAGGATTAAAAACAAATAAATACTTATACAAATGTGGGTATTGTGATGTTATACTAAAAATTCATATCACAAGAATTAGGGTTCCTTAGTCTAACATAATTAGTTTAGTCTTTATAAAATTAGTTCAACTAGTTAACTAGGTGGCTTAACAAAGTAAATAAGTTTTACCCGTCAAAAAGTAAATAAGTTTTAGGCCCAAAAACTTTAGCTAATACTTAATTGAACTTGGGCTTGAACTTCTTAAACTAATTAAAATCAAGAGATAAGAAAAACATGAGGACTCCGAGATGCTCAGTTGAGCAGGGACGAAACAATAGGGAGAGATGCGGACTCCGAGACAGCGGCGGCGTGCACCGGCAGGGCTGGTGGCGCGGTGGCTGGGCGCGAAGTTTGGCGGAGGTGGTGCAGCAGCACCGTGCGACGGTGCGCATCGAGGAGAGGAGGGAAAAACGCGAGAGAGAAGAGGAGAGGATAGGGTGGCGCGCAGGGGTGCGTGCTGGTGAACGGAGGGTGGTGCAGCAGTGGGCGAGGGTGGCAGAAGGTGTGGTGGTGTGGTGCGTCGGATTTCAGAGGTGGTGTGGTGTGATGTTTGGGGGACATGGCTATTTATAGTCATTGTTGAGTTTCTAGAGAACTTGAAGATAACCATGGGTTGGAAGAGAATTTGAGTGAGACTTGTTTTCTTGTTTGTGGCAGCAGTTAGAAGGTTGAAGATGAGTTTTACCTTGGGTTGCCATGTAAGAGAAAAAAAGGAGGTGGAAGAAGGAGGAAGGAGGAAGTTTGGTGGGAAAAGTCAAATTTGAGTTTTATTTTTCCACTTCCTTCAATTACCTTTTCTTCTTTTCTTTTCCTTCTATTATTTTTATTATTTTATTACTATTTTAAACCAGAAATTATAATTCATACTTTGTATTTTAGTATTAGTTTATCTAATTTAATAGTATGTGTTGCTCAATTACAAACAAATAAAATAAATTTGACCTCTTATTAAAGTTTGTAAGTTAATTAAGCAGGATTATGTTTTTGGGATATTACATTTTGGCCTATGGAAATTGAACATGAAAGTCATCTTAGTTCAAGGTGGTTGTCACTAGGGGTGTTCATGGGTGGTTAACCGTCCCGAAATAAAATTTCGGGACGGTAACCGGAAGTAGCGAACCGTAACCGTTCAAACCGGTAACCGCATAAACGGTTAACCGGTTTTTCGGTAAGGTTTTCCGGTTAACCGTTAACCGTTACTCAAGTTTTATCAAATTATTTTACTACTTTTATATATTAGATTTCAAATTTTTCTCAACATAAATAATATACCATTAATGCCAAGATTCTCTATAAAAGACAATCATCTCTAAAAACATTCCACACCATACAATATTACAATACAACGAATACATATCTCAAAGTTCTAAGAAAAACAAGCACAAAAATATAAACTATTACAAGTTGGTAGTTCACATTGAGTAGTTCACAGTGAGTAGTTCTAAGAAAAAACAGTAGCAAGTAAACTAGAAAAAACAGCAGCAAGTGCACAGAAAAAATAGCAGCACAGTGAGCAGCAACTTCACAGTGAGTGCTTTCTCATATTGCTACTCCCCCCTTAGTCTATTGTCTCTTGTATTAATTGAGGTCCAGTCATATGAGTTCGTCAATATCACTCCAACAAAGAGGTACTGACTTGCATTTTCTACTTTTGTCACACAAAAATCATTAATTCATTAATATAATTATTATAAAAAATTAAATAATAATAAAAAAATAAATTTATCCGATTTTTCGGTTAACCGTTTTATAAAAAATCATAACCGTAACCGTACCGTTTAACCGTAATTTTTACCGGTTCGGTAACCGAACTGTTTAATCCCAAATTTTCCGGTTCTATAACTGCCCATTTTGATCGGTTTTTCGGTACGGTATTTCAGTTTCGGTTTTTTGTGAACACCCCTAGTTGTCACAAGGCTCTTGACGGTGTATCCAAAAAGCCCGTGGCTATTTCCGTGGAGAAGTGGAAGGATATGGATTTGAAGGCTCTATCTACAATTCAATTGTCTCTCTCTAATGAAGTTTTGAGAGAAGTTGCTATGGAGACTACTGCATCAAGTTTATGGTTAAAGTTGGAGTCCCTTTATATGACTAAAACTGTCACCAACCATCTACTACTCAAAAGTAGACTTCAAGATCTTCGCTTAGAAGAAGGTAAACTGTTCGAGTCTCATTTAGACAAGTTCTTTTCTATAATTATGGATTTGCAAAATATTGATGTTAAGATCGATAATGAGATATGGCTATTAGGTTGTTATGTTCTTTACCGCCTTCTTATAAGCATTTTAGTAAGACCCAATTATATGGTAGGGATGATTTGAGTTTGGATGATGTTAGGGATGCCTTAACTCAGAGAGATTTAATTGACAATAAGTTAATTACTAAATCTAGTGGGATCTCAATGTGATGCTTTATTGGTTACTGGTGGTAAGAATAGCAAAGGAAAAGTTTGTAACTATTGTCGGGTAAAGGGGCATATCAAATCTGAGTGTTGGAAGTTGAAGAATAAAGATGGTGGTAAATCAGATGATGGGAAGTCTGCCACTGCAAACTTCGTTGACACTGATTTTGATGATGATGATGCACTTTAAAGTTACAAAAAATTTGGACTGCAGTTTGTACGATCTCTTTATGACGGATGCCTTTGAGGTTGTTGGTAAAGCGCGAAACCGTGTTGATTATTTTATTTTTTGGAGTCTAAGTTAGATTGTTTATGTAACAAATTGCAATCTTGGATATTGCATTAGAATTGTTTCTAGTTATCCTATTTCTTATCTCAATTTGGTACTTTTATGATTTGTTAAAGTACAATTGCAATTTAGAAATTTTTTTTTTGATGTAATTTTTAATTTCTAGAATTGTTTATAGTTTGGTTTTTTGAGATGAAGAAGTGTTTGAATAGAGTTGGGCCAATTCGGGTAATGCATGCTTGAGCGTTGTGGCATTAGTCTCTCAATCTAGTCCATGTTGATGGTTCAAGTTTCGGAGTTTTGTGTTCGGCAACGCACCGGTTCACAAGTTAAAGAAGTTTCCGTTTTGTTTGTTTAAAGGTAGTAGGCATATGGTATTTTGTTTAAGGTGGAGGATTCACATTAGTTATTTTCGAGTGAGCATTACTTCATGGTATTTGGTTTCGTGGATTTCAAGTCAAGGTCGAGAATGGTAAGTGTTGCCTTTGAAGTCGACGAAAAACAAGATTTGGAATCTCCCGGGCGGACTATTTAGTGGCCCGGGCGGGTGGCTCATATTCCACACTCATTGCCTCGTTTTTGGTGTGTTGCCCGGGCGGGCGTGAACAGTGATTTCAGTTTTCGTGCTTTTTGGTAATTTTTCCGTTTTTGAGATATTCCCTAAATTAATTGACGGCTATTGCTCATATTAGTTTAGGGTTTTCTTGAGGTCACTAGGGTTTTATATGTCCTATAAAAGGACTCTATGAGGTGGTTAAAACCTCCAAGCCTTTTGTAAGACTCCTTGTAATCCTCTAAGTTTCTCCATTGAAGATTATAGAAAAGCTCCCGAATCCCCCACCTGTGGACTAGGTCACATTGACCGAACCACGTAAATCCTTGTGTCTTTTGTTCATCTTCTTTATTGCTTTCTCCCTTTATATTTTATTGTTGACTATTGTTCCGCATTAAATCAAACACAACACCATCCTAATACTTAACAACATCTCCTACTCCCAATCTCATCTTCAATACTTAGTCCTTTTGCGAATTAGTTGGTGGACTAAGGGTTGGGCGATTCTTTTCCATACAACTCCAATGACATCATTCGACAACCTCTTTGTCTCAATTAAGATCCTGCCGGCTCAAAAATGCACAGTGTCCCTATCTCAATCGCCAAGCAATTGTGGTCACCACCCCCTCTATCTACATTCAAATGGAATGTCGATACTTCCTTGAAGATTACTGAATCGAAGTCGACAATTGGTGGAGTTCTAAGGGATCATCAAGGCAAATTCATATACCTCTTCTCGAGCCCAATACCATTCATGGAGATAAATCATGCAAAAAATTTCGCTATTCATAGAGCACTAAAAATCTCAATGTCTCTTGAAAGTGCCCAAAATAGCAAAATCATTGTGGAATCGGATTCGACAAATGCGGTCCTATGGTGTAATGGAAGGAATAATGGTCCTTGGAATCTTACTTTCATCATTGACTTCATAAGATGTGCAATGAAGAATGGAATGGGTGCTGAAATTGTCTACAAAAATCGAGAGTCCAACATGGTGGCCGATTCGTTGGCTAAGCAAGGGCTTACTAGGCATGATGAGTTCATAGCATGGCTCTAATCTTTCTTCTAGAATTTTAAATCAAACGTTTAGACCATTTCTAGTTGAGCTCTTAGATGGTATGTGATGGCTGATTAAGGGAGGTAAAGTGAAGGGCGTTGGGGTGTGAGGTGAGGGAGTCAGGTGATGAGAAAATAGAAAGTAATGGGGGAATTTTTACTCTGGGGAGGCTAAGGTAATGTATTATCCCCTCCTAATACAAGGGTAATAATTACACTTTGTACCTTTTATCTTTAATCTAAATATTATATAAGTTCCAATATTTTTTGGGAGTATTTTTTCCCCTTATTTTATGATTTCATCCCCTACATGCGTCCCCGTAATGTAAATATAACAAACAAGATAATAGATGTACCATTATTGATTATAAACAAGTTCTTTATGTTGTAATAACAACTAAACTTTAAAACATTAGTATTTATAATATATGAGGGACAACATTATAAATAAACTAAGGATTATTATTTTTACCAGGTTTTGAACTCTTACCACCTTATACTTTTTTCTTTAAAATTAACCACCTTATGTTATTAAAACTCTCTAAAAAATGACCACCTTCAATCGTATTCTGAAGGATTTTAGGATCAAATAGGGTCTACTTGTCGAAAATTTTATTTTCCCTCCATTTCCATCTTCTCTTTCCCTTTGTCTTTGTACCCTAAACTATGAGCTCACTTTATCTAAATCAATCTCAAAATTGAGATTTCTCCCATCGAAATCTAAAATTAGGTGAGGGCTTACACTTCTTATTCAAAGGCGATCCTGAATTGGAGGCTATTGCAAACTCTTGAAGCTGCTAATAGGTATGAATTGAGATAAAAACTTGTTAGGTTAAGGTTATTGGGTAAATTTGAGGTTTTCCTTTGCCATTTAATTTGCTAACTAGGGATAATTAACGCGATTACTATCGTCCTTAGCTCGCTAATTGCTTTTAGTAAACATTTAATTTCACTTATCATTGATTAATTCAGACTAAATCACCTTATGTACATGTGAATTTTGGGGATCTTTTGAATTATTTGCTAAACACAACATGCTTGGTTTGTTGTTGTCAACTTCAATTTGAGTTTAAAGACCACATTAACTAGGGTTTTTTTTTCTTTTCTTTTTCTTTCTTTCTCCTTTCTTTTCCACTTCCCGATTGCTGCTACGTGGGTTATGTCAAAGAAAATCCAAATTTCCTTTATACTTCTTTTGGCTGAAATTTATTGACATGGGTTTAACCCATTAATTTACTTAAGACCAATTCCATTTCTTTGACTCTGAAATTATAATGTACCTGCCAACATTGAATATATTATTACTAGTATAAAATATAGCATAAGTCAAACTACTAAATAATCTAATAAACGTAATTACTAGATAACCTACGAAAACCATAAAACCCACAACTTATAGTTTATAACGTTAAATAAGGAGCTAGCAAGAGGAAATAAGAAGGTTATAATATATAATAATTCACAATTATCAAGTTACTTCCTTATTCTCGGTGGTAGTGAGGTGTTAGGGGTTGGAGTGGGGGTAGTGGTGATACTGAGGGAGGAAGGAAAGATGGACAGAGAGAGCTGGGGGTGGCTGTTAGTGGCAAGGGTGGGGGGGAGGAGGAGGAAGGCAAGGTAGGAGGGGGTGGGGAGGGTTAGTTTGTTAATCGAGTTAGTAATTATTTTTGGAAGGGAAAAAAGGTCAACAAGGTAGAGGTGATCAACATGGGCCCGACCCGGCTCGGCCCAAAAATGGGTGGGTTTTGGGCACGAAAATTCGGTCCGCGGTAGGGCTCGGCCCGTCCTAATTTTTTGGGCAAAAAAATCGGGTCACGGGCAACTTAAATATGAAAAATTAGGCTAATTTTTTTGCCCGGTCCGAAAATAGCCCGAAAAGACCGCATGGCCCGGCCCGAATTAACGGGTTTTGGCCCGAGGCTTTGTCCCGAAACGGGCCACTTTTTTGCCAAATCCCGGCTCGGCCCATGATCACCTCTAAAACAAGGTTTTTTACCAATCACATAGGTCACAAGTTAATATGGCCCATTTTGAGCAGACACACCCCAAAGGTTGGATTATTAGGTAGGACTGTTTTGGGAAGACCGCGCAAAGGTGGAATTATTTCCATCAAAAAATCCGAAACATAGAGTAGAGTTGTGAACCTGAATTTGAGTGAATAGAAAAGAGCCTCCAGTCCTATATCATGACGATTCCTTCCAAAAAAAATTACGACAATCAATTATCGATTCCAATTTTAACTCATATGTGCACAAGATTTTGAATCAATCGATTTAATAAAAAGGAACACATACTTAAAAGTGGAGAAAAATTATAATGATATTTATCATGTCACTACTCGTCTTTCCTTGAAAAAATATGATTATAAGTAAATCACCATTACCAATTCATAATACCTAAAGAGAAAATAAAACCTGATCACCTCAAATACAATCGATATCATTTGGAAGAAAAACCCTAATTATTGGAACTCAAGAAACAAGAAAAAAAAGAAGAAGAATTAATACATGAGCATAAAATCCGGTCCACGTTATTTTCTATAAGATTCCCCCAACAGCTCCCGCAATCGCTCGCATCCTTTAGCTTTTTTGGTCAACTGTTGATATTTCAACATTTTTAGATTGGTTTTCCATCCCCTGATAATTTTGTAAAGCTTCCGCATGATTTCGTTCGAATTGAGCTGACATCCGTTACGGTCGTTATTCGATTAAAAGAATCTCCGTTCCAGAACCATACGTGAAATTTTCACCTCATACGACTCCTCCCTTAAATATACATAATGAGAATTAAAAATACATGGAATAATAAAAAAGGGTTAAAACATTCTCATTATGACCCCTTTCTCTCAGGACTAAATTCTTGGGTAGAATACTTCTAAATAATTTGTATAATTTAGCCAGAACTTTGAAAATTTCAAAAAAAATCGCTATACGTAGGAAAAAAATGGAAAAGGTGAACATTACACC
This sequence comes from Beta corolliflora, assembly GCA_947648045.1. NCBI lineage: Eukaryota > Viridiplantae > Streptophyta > Magnoliopsida > Caryophyllales > Amaranthaceae > Beta > Beta corolliflora. The sequence continues at coordinate 193,553 of CANSZD010003980.1, forward strand.
CCACATTACTGTAAAGCAACCTTCTTTGAAAGTGAATTTTCGGCTATGAAAATTTGCAAGAACCGTCATGTACAGCGTAAATACTGCTATCGGTACCTGAACAAGTGGATACAAGCCCTCCTTAGCCTCCTTCGTCTTGAAGTTGTTCTTGGCATGTGCGTGAAATTTTCTTCCATGATCAAGATTCAAGAATGATCAAAGAGGAGAGAGAAAGAAAATTAAATAATTTGATGACAGGGTGGCGTATTTAAGGGGAAAGGTTAGATGTACAACACGTACACCATTTTTAAATTTTTTTTTCTCTCAATAATGCTAAAATACAAAGTATTTCCTATTTTGGGCTACAACAAAAAATATTTCCCTTGGTACCGTCCACGTCAGTGTGAACGCGGAGGATTTTTTATATTTTCCGCAGATAAAACTAGGTTTATTTGCTTAATCTAGCATAATTTGGGGAAAAGTTCCCACTTTTATTAAGGGGTGTTATTTTGAATTTTTATAAAAATTAATTTTGAAGTATAGGTTAATGCTTAGTCATTAATGAGCTATCATTATTTCCAAATTATTATTTCAACTTTCCATTTGTGATTTTCTTTAACATTTTGATTCTTATTTATCCCAAAATTACTTGCTTACTTTTTAGGAACATTTTTTAAGAGGAATTTTGATATCAACTTCGGTGGTGCAAGAATAAAAAAAGAGTGGAGGAAGAGAGAAGTATGAGGTAATTTAAGGCTACTTGGTCTGCAATAGGCTGCCACGATTCATTGGATAGTGGGCACTTAGGGTTCACCTACTTTTTGTGCCTTCTTGGGTTTGCCATTTCCATGGAGGCTTGTTAACTAAGAAAACATTATAATAGTTAATATAAAGCAAGATTGTAACACGTGGCTATTTAATTAGGGAGCCAATTGATTCTACATAACATCTCTTGCCTAGATTGTTGTTGGTTTTATTATTATCTCTTGTTCTTATTTTCCTATTACTTATGTTTTTCTCTATTTGTTTTTTGTAATCTTTTAGGATTAGAGGTTCGAAGACCCCTAGTATATTCATAATGTAGTAACTATCCTGCCTCCACCTAAATTTACATGCAAAAGTTGATTATGCTAGATCTCAGGTTGTGCGTTAACCTATATTGTCCATAGTTGGTATATGACATGCTAATTCAAGCTTGGGTAAGTTAGCTCTATATATATAGGAAGATCTAGTATGCTAATTCCCAACTATTGATTCTCAAAGGAGTTTCTTGATAGACTAACATATTTGTGGCCGAGTTAGTTGTCTAAAGCGAAGATAACCTGTAGTTGATTCAGCTACTGAGAGCTAGAAAAAGATCATATATATAGGGTTAGAAATCTTGATCTAAGGATGAAAACTACGATGGAAAATGCCACCGCGTGTGAAGTAATCCTAGGAGAGGTCCATCCTTCTTAACCAGCAAATAAACCTTAAATATGTGAATTTGGTAAAGTATACTCGACTATTGTGGCATGTTAGGTTGTATTATTTCCGCTAGACCATTTTTGTTATAAATTGTTTGTAATGGTGATTCACCATCCTGATTTTGATTTTTGTTTAGTCGAATAAAAACAAAAAGCAAAAATAATGAGACGCTTGTTCCTTGTGGACTCGACCCATACTTGCTCTATAACTAAGTAATAATCCAATTAGGAGAAAATTAATACAATATTATCTTTTGCATAGGTTGTAACAATGCCCTGTCAATACACACACAAACACTTCCTATATTTTTTTATTAATTGCAACTTAATTACACCACTTTGACTTTCACATTTGCCAATATACAAATTTAATCGTAAATATCTTTAATTATCTATAAAATATGAGAAAATATGATATTTGAAATGTACATTGACATACATACAACAACATTATTAATACTTAGTTTAATTCTATATATTAATCAAAAGAAATTCAATTGAAATTAATATAGGAATAGTGCAAAAGCTAAAGGTTACAAGGAAAATAAAATGGAAGAAGTGTTTATTATGAATCAACTATATATCGTTCCTCTACTGAAACATGGGAACAATATTTTCCTCTAAATTTTGGAGGTCTTTTGTTAAATGGCCCACTTGGCCAATCATCTTTCAAATTTCATCTTTAATTAATATCCGGTAAACGGAATAGCAGTGCTTATTAACCATCAATAGGAGAGATTGGCTTGGCCTCATTCTTACCAATAAATGGTATTCTTGCCTGAGCATGAAGTCTCGAAATGCCCAACTTGAGGGGGAGTAGCATCATTCCCTAACTGGAATTTGCACTAGTAAAAATGAAATAAAGGCAATGAAATTGAAATAATTTATTGCATTACAAGCAAAAGTATGGAAAAAGATCGCCTAATACGTTTTGATAAGTGGAGAGGGAATAAAGCGCCCATAATAAAGGCGTACCTCAATTTTTTTTGGGTGTGTTTGTAATGAATGGCAATACAGATTTATGAAGAAGAAAACATGTGTTAATATGGATTCTCATTTAACATGGACATTGACATGAATGTTTTTTTTGCAGAAGTAGACTAAAAAGCATTACCTTACGGTCATTTCAAGTTGCCTACCAGACGGAGAACATGTAAGTGCAATTAGAAGAACATGTATATGTAAAGAAAATAATAAGAAATTTCATCTTAACTTAGAAAAAGAATGTAAAGAAAATAATATTACTAAATAAACATTGACTTGTATAAAAACAGGTATTTGGGATCCCCAAATTTCCCCCTAATTGTGTAAAGGGTTTTAATCTTACCTTAGAAAAATAATTGGTCTTGTGAGAAACCGCCTACTTTTAACTTAAAATTAGGCAACGACACAAGCTCAATATTAAGAAGAGAATGGACGACCTTTCTTTATGTAATGAGTAATTTAATCTATTTAGGGACCAATTTATGTATTTAGTTACCAGTTTGATCCATTCAGTAATCATATTCTTTAATCTATTTAGTGACTAGTTTAATAATTTAGTAACTAGTTTAATTCATTCGAAAAATTGCCAGATTATTTTTAAAAAAATTTCTGCTGTGTATTGAAATTCAAAGGGAAACAAAGGAAGGAGAAGAGAAGGGACGACTAGGTTGGTGTGAGATGTCTAAGGATAGTGTTGGGTTAGTGTGAGACGAAATGAACTTATTAGGAGAATGTAGGCTTGAATTTGTCGAATTTTAGGTTAAAATTAGACCGCCTATTCTAATAATTTGTGTAAAAAAAATGTAAAGAAAATAATACAATCAAATTTGATACATAAATAATTGAAAAGTCAAAATATTTCGGCATTTAACTTGAACAATGGAAGTATTAAAATCTCATATAAGATCGGGTACAATAA
>CANSZD010003981.1:0-27500 GCA_947648045.1 Beta corolliflora
ACCTATGCCAGATTCAAGTGAATCTTACACAATCAACAAGAACCTCTCGAAAGTGTATCAAACAATCTCTAAATTGCGTGAAATTTTAGGAATGAAAACTAGGATTTAAAGTAGTCCAGTTTTAAAATCAAGAAACTCCGAAAATTCCTTCCTAGTGGGAGAACGACACAGAACAAAACGTACCAAATTCTGGGTGAATCTGGGACAAAAAATAAGGAATCTTCTCCGCCTTTCTTTCTCGTAGCTCTGATAATGAATTTGATGGGAACGTGAATCCACACTGTGGTGAAGTTTTCTTAAACACAAGAATCTTGATAGAATGATGGGTTCTTGATGGTTTCTTGCTGAATCTCTAATGAACTCACTGGAACAAGATTGATAGAACTATAAGGATTGAACACTCCTGAACTCTCAAATAGGGTTTTGATTCAACCAAGTCACCCTGGCCTCAATTAATCTAGCACTAAACATAACTCACTCCTGGAATGAAATTCAATGGTTTTGTCGGCTACTAACTCACAAGCAAGTATAAAACTCACAAATAAACTTTTCATAACAACTTGTTTTATTAATGATCGAAATAAAGCCTTATATACGCATTACTAATACCTAATTATACTAAGAATAGCAAACATAAAAGATAATCAAGAAACTAAAAGATCAAGTAATTAAGACTCCTAAATATCATAAAATAAGTAAAACGTATCCCAAGTAGGGATAGTAAAACTCTATAAGCAAAAAGACTTCTACTACCACTATAATTCTAACTAAACTATAATTGTAATCTAATTAGGAATCCAAAATAAGATACTTCTGACCTTTAACAAAAACTTCAAAATAAAACATTATACACAACCTTGAATTGTAAGATGATCCAAACCCAATACCAGATCCACTAATTCAGTTATCTTGAATCTTCTTGTCGGATCCATATCATTCTCCCCTTCTTGAAAAAATATTCGTCCTCGAATTTTACTGAATCTCAACCTGTAGAACATCATGAAACAACATTACACTTGTCGAACTCAAAGGTATGAACTAACCAAGTTGCATGAGGTTCAAAAATAGCATCAATATCTCTCACGACATCCTTACTTGGCAAGTTGCAGATAGTAGAATTGTTGGACGACTCTTCAATAACATTGACAACAAGAGAAGTACGCCTAGAAATTTCTCTAACCTCCTCTTCTTGATTTTCTTCCTCGAGAATTTGTTCCACAACTATATTCTCATGTGTAATATGATCTTTCAATATCAGTAGCATCTTCCCCTTTCAAGCCGCATGAATCATCAGTTAGAACTTCATAACGTTGTTCGCATTGAGCCCTCTGTTAGAACAACACTTATCTCCTTTTGTTGTTCTTACCAGCTCTATTGCTTGCTTTTCCTAGTTTACTTTCAAGTGCCGATATTATGCCATTCAAGGTGGCCTGCATCTTGTTAACTATTTGATCTTTCCTTTTACTCAACCATTTAAGTTCATGATAATGGCACAAAACTCATCGAGATTTATTCCCCATTGCGTATGTGCAGTCAAACAAACATAAAAATCGCAACTTTATTCAAACCGTGGCACCGGATTTCTCTCTAAACATCGACAAAGTTACAAAATCTGTAACGGAACCAAATCAACTCAAAATATTCTCAAATTTTAACAAAGACTTGAATCTATATGTTTCGAGATCACAGTAAAATTTCATGTAATAATTCCCACTCAAACGCCACGTAAAGAGCCAAGAGATAATAACCCATGCCGATTCTAGTGATCCGACACAACTAAAAAGAACCATCTCGAAAGTGTATCAAACAATCTCTAAATTGCGTGAAATTTTAGGAAGGAAAACTAGACTCTCAAAGTAGTCTAGTTTAAAATCAAGAAACTCCGAAAATTCAAGCTTCTAGTAGAAGAACTGCACAGAACAAAAACGTACCAAATTCCTCGATGAATCTCGGGGACTGAAAATAAGCACTCTTCTTCGCCTTTCTTTCTTGTAGCTCTGATAGGAATTTGATGTGGAAGTGAATCCACACTTTGGTGAAGTTTTTAAAAACCCAATAATCTTGAAAGAAAGATGGGTTCTTTATGGTTTCTTCGTCTATCTCTAATGAACTCACTCGAACAAGATTGATAGAACTATTTGATGGAACACTCCCCGAACTCTCAAATCTGGTTTTGATTCAATTAAGTCACTCCCGGCTCAATTATTCAAGCACTAAAACTTAATTCACTCCCGAATCAAATTCAATGGTTTTGTATACAATTAACTCACAAGCAAGTATAAACCTCACAAATAAACTTTTCATAACAACTGCTTTATTAATGATCGAAATAAAGCCTTATATAGGCATTACAAATACCTAATTATACTAAGAATAGCAAACATAAAAGATAACTAAGAAACTCAAAAGATAAACTAATTTAGACTCCTAAATATCTTAAAACAAGTAAAACCTATCCCAAGTAGGATGGTAAAACTCTATAAGCAAAAGACTTCTACTATCACTATAATTCTAACTAAACTATAATTCTAATCTAATTAGGGAATCCTAAATAAGATAATTCCGACATTTAACAAATAAAAACTAAAATAAAACATTATACACAACCTTGAATTGTAAGATGTTCCAAACCCAATAATTCATTAGATCCACTAATTCCGCTATCATGAATCTTCTTGCCGGATCCATATCATTCCTCCCTTCTGAAAAATATTCGCCCCCGAATTCTTATCAATCTCAACTCGGAGAACATCATGAACAACATTACCCTTGTCGAACTCAAAGGTGTGAACTAACCAAGTTAAGTAAGAGGTTCAAAATAGTATCAAGATCTCTCACCACATCCTTACTGGGCAAGTCGCAGAAAAGTAGAATTGTTGGACGAATAAGAAATTTCTCTAACCTCCTCTTCTTTATTTTCCTCGAGAATTTGTTCCACAACCATATTCTCATGTGCATATGATCTTCAATATCAATAGCATCTCTCCCCTTCCAAGCCGTAATCATCGCTGAACTTCATGTATAACTTTGTTCTCATTGGAGCCCTCTGTTAGAACAACACTTATCTCCTTTTGTTGTTCTTGCTTCCGCGGTAGCTTGCTTGCTTTTCCCTAGTTTAATTTCGTGCCGATATTATGCCGCTTAAGGTGTACGCATCTTGTTAACGATTTGATATTTCCTTTTAACTAACCATTTAAGTTCATGATAATGGCACAAAACTCATCGATTGCGTATGTCCACTCAAACAAACATAAAAATCGCAACTTTATTCAAACCGTGGCACCGCATTTCTAAACATCGACAAAGCTACAAAATTCGTAACTCAAACAAATCAACTCAAAATATTCTGACATTTTAACAAAGCACTTGAATCTATATGTTTCCGTATCACAGTAAATTTTCATGTAATAATGCCTTGGCCAAACGCTTGCAAAAGAGCCAAGAGAAATAACCCATGCCGCATTCAAGTGAATCCGACACAACCAACAAGAACCGTCTCGAAAGTGTATCAAACAACATCTAAATTGGTGTGAAATTTTAGGAACAAAAACCAGACTTATAGTAGTCCAGGTAAAAATAAAAAACTCCGAAAATTCATTTCCTAGTAGAAGAACTATACGCAACAAAACGTACCAAATTATAGGTGAATCTCGGGGACGAAAAATAAGCACTCTTCTCCGCCTTTCTTTCTTGTAGCTGTGATACGAATTCTGATGTGAACGTGAATCCACACCGTGGTGAAGTTTTCTTAAAAACCAAGAATCTTGATAGAAAGACGGGTTCTCGATGGTTTCTCGTCAATCTCTAATGAACTCACTCGAACAAGATTGATAGAACTATTTGATTGAACACTCCCGAACCCTCAAATAGGGTTTTGATTCAATTAAGTCACTCCCGGCTCAATTAATCAAGCACTAAACATAACTCACTCCCGAATGAAATTCAATGGTTTTCAGAAGCAATTAACTCACAAGCAAGTATAAAACTCACAAAAACTTTTCATAACAACTTGTTTTATTAATGATCGAAATAAAGCCTTATCTAGGCATTACAAATACCTAATTATACTAAGAATAGCAAACATAAAAGATAACTAAGAAACTAAAAGATATAAACTAATTTTGACTCCTAAATATCTTAAAAACAAGTAAAACCTATCCCAAGTAGGATGGTAAAACTCTATAAGCAAAAGACTTCTACTACCACTATAATTCTAACTAAACTATAATTCTAATCTAATTAGGAATCCTAAATAAGATAATTCCGACCTTTAACAAATAAAAACAAAATAAAACATTAAACACAACCTCAATCGTAAGATGATCCAAACCCAATAATTCATTAGATCCACTACTTCGCTATCATGAATCTTCTTGCCGATCCATATCATTCCTCCTTCTCGAAAAAATATTCGCCCTCGAATTTTACCGATCTCAACCGTAGAACATCACGAACAACATTACTCTTGTCGAACTCAAAGGTACGAACTAACCAAGTCAGTCAAAGAGGTTCAAAAATAGTATCAAGATCTCTCACCCACATCCTTACTGGGCAAGTTGCAGATAGTAGAATTGTTGGACGACAAGAAATTTCTCTAACCTCCTCTTTCTTGATTTTCCTCGAGAATTTGTTCAATAACTATATTCTCATGTGCACATGATCTTCAATATCAATAACATCTTCCCTTCTAAGCCGCTCAATCATCGCTAGAACTTCATGTATAACTTTGTTCTCATTGGAGCCCTCTGCTCGAACAACACTTATCTCCTTTTTGTTGTTCTTTGGCTTCCTGTATCGCTTGCTTTTCCCAGTTTAATTTCAAGTGCCGATATTATGCCGTTCAAGGCGGCCAACATCTTGTTAACGATTTGATATTTCCTTTTAATTAACCATTTAAGTTCATGATAATGGCTCAAAACTCATCGAGATTTATTCCCATTGCGTATGTCCAAATAAACAAACATAAAAATCGCAACTTTATTCAAACCGTGGCACCGCATTTCTAAACATCTACAAAGTTACAAAATTCGTAACTCAACCAAATCAACTCAAAATATTCCGACATTTAACAAAGACTTGAATCTATATGTTTCCGCATCACAGGAAACTTTCATGCAATATTTCCCACCCAAACGCTTGCAAAGAGCCAAGAGAAACAACCCATGCCGGATTCTAGTGAACCCGACACAACTAACAAGAACCGTCTCGAAAGTGTATCAAATAATCTCTAAATCATGCGTGAATTTAGGAACAAAAACTAGACTTATAGTAGTCCGGGGTTTAAAATCAAGAAACTCCGAAAATTCGTTTCCTAGTAGAAGAACAATACGTAACAAAACGAACCAAATTATGTGTGAATCTGGGACGAAAGAATAAGCACTCTTCTCCGCCTCTTTCTTTCTTGTAGCTCGATACGAATTCTGATGTGAACGTTAATCCACACTGTGGTGAAGTTTTCTTAAAACCCAAGAATCTTGATAGAAAGATGGGTTCTTGATGGTTTCTTCGTCAATCTCTAATGAACCCTCGCCAACAAGATTGATAGAACTATTTGATTAAACACTCCCGAACTCTCAAATAGGGTTTTGATTCACTAAGTCACTCCCGACTCAATTAATCAAGCACTAAACATAACTCACTCCCGAATGAAATTCAATGGTTTTGTAAGCAATTAACTCACAAGCAAGTATAAAACTCACAAATAAACTTTTCATAACAACTTGTTTTATTAATGATCGAAATAAAGCCTTATATACGCATTACAAATACCTAATTATACTAAGAATAAGCAAACATAAAAAATAACTAAGAAACTAAAAGATAAAGTAATTAAGACTCCTAAATATCTTAAAATAAGTAAAACCTATCCCAAGTAGGATAAGAGAAACTCTATAAGCAAAAGACTTCTACTACCACTATAATTTTAACTAAACTATAATTGTAATCTAATTAGGAATCCAAAATAAGATACTTCCGACCTTTAACAAATAAAACTTAAAATAAAACATTATACACAACCTTGAATTGTAAGATGATCCAAACCCAATAATTCATTGGATCCACTAATTAAGCTATCTTAGATCTTCTCGTCTGATCCATATCATTCTCCCCTTCTTGAAAAAATATTCGTCCTCGGATTTTACCGAATCTCAACCGTAGAACATCATGAACAACATTACTCTTGTCGAACCTCAAAGGTATGAACTAACCAAGTTGTACGAGGTTCAAAAATAGTATCAAGATCTCTCACGATCATCCTAACTCGGCAAGTTCCGCATAGTAGAATTGTTCGACGACTCTTCAATAACATTGACAACAAGAGAAGTACGCCTAGAAATTTCTCTAACCTCCGCTTCTGATTTTCCTCGAGAATTTGTTCTACAACTATATTCTCATGTGCAATATGATCTTCAATATCAATAGTATCTTCCCCCTTCCAAGCCGCTTGAATCATCGGGCTAGGAACTTCATGAATAACTTTGTTCTCATTGAGCCCTCTCGCTAGACCAACACTTATCTCCTTTGTTGTTCCTTGCTTCCGTTATATTGCTTGCTTTTCCCTAGTTTAATTTCAAGTGCCGATATTATGCCGTTCAGGTGGCCAAAGCATCTTGTTAACGATTTGATCTTTCCTTTTAATCAACCATTTGTTCATGATAATGGCAAAAACTCATCGAGATTTATTCCCAATGCGTATGTCCCGGGCAAACAAACATAAAAATCGCAACTTTATTCGAACCGTGGCACCGCATTTCTAAACATCGACAAAGTTATAAAATTTCAGTAACTCAACCAAATCAAGTAAAAATTTTTCGACATTTAAAACAAGGACTTGAATCTATATGTTTCCTGCATCACTATGCCTTTTCATGTAACAATTCCCACCAAAGCCCGTCAAAGAGCTGAGAAATAACTCACGCCGTATTCTGTGAATCGACACAACTTACAAGAACCGTCTCGAAAGTGTATCAAACAATCCCTAAATTGCGTGAAATTTTAGAAAAGAAAACAAGACTTAAAGTAGTACTTTTTTAAAATCAAGAAACTCCGAAAATTATCTTCCTAGTAAGAACGACACAATGAATATCACGCACCAACTTCGGAGTGAATCTGGGACGAAAATAAGCACTCTTCTCCGCCTTTCTTTTTGTAGCTCATATGAATTTGATGTGGACATGAATCCACACTTTGGTGAAGTTTTCTTAAAACGCAAGAATCTCGATAGAAAGATGGGTTCGCTTTTGGTCTCTTGGTCGAATCTCTAATGAACTCGCTCGAACAAGATTCGATAGAACTATTCTGATTAAACACTCCCGAACTCTCAAATAGGGTTTTGATTCACTCAAGTCACCCTGGCTCAATTAATCAAGCACTAAACATAACTCACCTCCCGAATGAAATTCAATGGTTTTCACTAGTGGAAAAATGCTCAAATGTTCTAAGTTAAAAAGCCCACAAATGTTCTCGTATTTCGCCCGTAGCGCACGGCCACACGAGCAGTTGGGCATTTACAATGCTCGTGTGTTGACCTGAAGATTTTAAATGCTCTCGTTTGTCCGATTAACCTGAGCATTTGAGCTTAACATGGATAATGTCCCAAATGCTCCTGTTGTCAAGGCAAAAACCGCACATTTAGGAGCAAATGTCTCCTTTTCCTTAACAACCTGAGCATTTGTGGCAAATCTAAGAATAAAAAAACACCGTAAGCTAAATGGCCATCACTACAAAGAAGGATGTGTTTAGCAACAAAGCCTACTAGTGAATTAAAAATTGCGTTAAGAGGATCACATTTGCCTATATGTAAAGTCACAAAAAAACCCAACTAGCAAACATCCTGCCTCCTGATATTTTTTTTATCAATTGTTTATGTACAACCACAAAAAGAAACCCACCTTAGCTACCGCCTTGGCATATCATTCTTATCATTTGTCTATGTACAATCACAAAATACCAAGTGTCATCATTCATCCTACTCTGAGACCTTTAGAATACAAGCAAACAATATCAAAATTCATTACAAAAGGATAATATCTAAAATGGATATGCTTATCGGATCCAAGTCTAGTAACATGAAGTATGAATCGCTTAAACAAGTAGAGTAGAGAACAACCACCAAAATATTAAGAGGTATCCTTCAAAGATGTACAAAGAGCTGCATGATGATATCTTCGAAAAGGCGGGTGCCGCCTATCAAAATAACAAGTGATGTAGAACTCATACATGATCACAAATATAGATTCGAAACAAGAGGAAAAGAGATACTCACCTAGCCTCAACTTTATTCCAAGTCATCATGTCAAGGTCAAGAATATGGACATCGTACAAAAGCTTCCCAGCAGGTATCTTCACCGCCGAACATTATCACTTTGAGCCACCAAGCTGCCGCGAACTCCCAAAGAGCAATGATTCTTCTCATTCCTAAGTTCAAATGTACAATAAAAAATTAATTCTCCACAAGGCAAGAATAAAAATTGGGTACTCAACAGAGTACGAAAGCTCCAAGAGAAACAAAATAATTAGAATACCATATGAACAACACCGAATCTCCAAAGAACGAGCCTTTTTAGCACCGACAAAGACACTCCACCCCGTAGTAAGTAGGTGCCTTTTGGGTTGTCCCGCATAAGTAAAACTCAGCACATTGTTAGTTACGTAGAATATTAAAAAATCTCAAAGTAGGCCGAGTATAGGACAACATACAAAACATGAATCATTAAGTCCTTTGCATAAAAACATTTCATAGCAGAACATGCAACATTTCATAGTTAGCTATTGAAACATTCAAGCATATGAGAAATTATTTAAACTAGAATGAGATTTTACCAATATTAAGAAAAAAGAATCCTGAACCATAAAAAATCTTCGAACTACCATTGATTTCTCGACACAAGGTACCGGGAATCCGGGATACTTACTTTTCTATCAAAAGCCTTGCTCTAAATAGAGAGCAATGTATGGAGGTTCCGAACATGCACATCATGATAAATTCTACACTCGTAAATCGAATCTTGGATGTTCAACAAAATTAACATGATACTTTGAAATTAGTATATCTATTAATTCCTCACAAATTTTAGAGCAATAGCTGGGGTTTACAAGTGCTAGAGAACATAAAAACATATAAGTTGCAAAACCTTCTTTTTGGCAGAACACATAAGTTCGCTCCAACGGAAGCTTTTAGCAATAAAAACTAAAAAAAGGAAAAAAATCGAATATTCTACCATCTAAAACCAATTTTGAGGAATCGAGGCAAGAAAAGTATAAAAAAATGTAAAATAAAGCCACCGAGGAAGTAAAGTATACCTATTTTTGCAGCTAATCTCTCGGTATTATAGTTGCCGCCCAATACAAAGTGGTACATGTTATGCATGGGCAGCTGACAAAGCATCTCGTACGTAATACAAATTGGATAAATTCAGTGGATAATAGGTTTGATAAAGCAAATTCAAGTAAAGTGGCACACCTTACATGTTTCAAGATGCCTTCGTAATCACCCACAATATCACAACATATGATCTAACCTAAATCAAAAGCAACAAGTTTAGTACACACCACGTGCATGCTAGCTGGGAATATGTACGATATACATGTACCCAAAAATGGATGCTGGCGCAGCAGGTAGAACCTAATCATTAAGGAATAAGAGCATATCATCACCGATGCTCACAAATTTACAACCATAAATCAAAATAAATACGTTCCTGTGTCAGTAGATTTTACCATAAAACAATACCGATAGAAGGGAAGCAACGGCGTACTCCACTTTTGCGAATAATTGCTCCACTCGTGGGAAAAAAGTATCATTGTCTCATCAATGAACGCATTACTTCTATACCTTGTATCAAGAAGAGTGACCAATTACAACTTCAATCCTAACAAATCCTTTAATGTGAGACTATGGAAAATTACATTAAACATGATACTGGACCTGGGAGGAGATGTATCTAGCATTCAATACCTTCTTACTTAACCTTAAGTCTCGATTGGCTATTGTCCCTCGAATCTCTTATCTTAAGAGACAGGAGCATATACTTCAACATAAATCAAAGGTTATCAAGATATTAGGACAAAATAAGCAAGCAAAATACTTTAAAGTCACTCTTAATACATAAAAATCTGAGAGAGAATAAAAGAACCCATGGCCAAATCAATGTGGTTTTGCTTCATACTTAAGTAGATACTTTACATATTGGCTTTTATTGCAGCTATATAGTTTCAATAAAGTCCATCGATGTGTTTGAGTCTTATAACACTTTGCAGTGACTTATGTATGGTTTAGCGGTCAAGTACCGCAAGTGACACCCATGCCACGAGTCCGCTAATTTGTGTGATTGGGGACTTCAGGACATGTGTGATGAAGTCTTAGGCAAAGAAGCTTGCTTCACGACTATGGAATGGCCTGGTCGTCGAGACTTCTAAATTCAAAATTAGACAATTAACGATGCAAAATCTTGGCCGTTTTTGTAGTGAGTGTTCATAAGAGTTGCAAAATCTTTTCAACTTTCTATTATTATCTTGCATCGTTGATTGTTTTCCTTTGTCATATGAAAGAAGAGAGAGAAATTGAATCATTTACATGTTTGCAAACTATAGAATCAATTCCAAATTCATGATTAGGCACTTAATGATGCAAGCAAAACTATTTCGAACCGAAGCCATACCAACATAGGTGAAGCCAAAGTCAAGCCGCATACCTTTCTCGCATGGGCAGCTCTAATATGTTGGCGTGGGATCCCGGGCCGGGAGCAAGTGGGTTACTAGCCTCGCCCACCAATAGCCAACAGCAAGTTCGAGTAAGCGAGGAACTTTAGCTTGCTCAAAGAATTCCCTAATGATTCAAGATATCCTCACAAGTTTAGCTATTCATAATTAATACTAGAAGCCAACCAAGGTTCTTCTTCACAGAACCATAAACAATTAGAACGCAACCATGACAAGGGCAACAAGTCAGGACAATATCACTTGGAAAATTAGCTTGTAATGATAGCATATACTTATTTAGAGAAACCTAGAGAGCTAGGTACAAGATCAGTAAAAACAAAAAGGAACTTTTAGTTCCTCCACTATGTATTTACTATTAATTATCCAAATAAGTAGCAAGCAATCAAGCAACATTCCGCGTATAGCCCACCATCGTACACACACAACGATACCCATAAAGGAAACATATTAGTAATCCAAAAGTTCATGAAAACACCATAACTTATGGAACAACAAAACCTCTTTTATGTAATTCTGAACCTCTTTTCTAGGTCACCCATTGGATTTAAATAGAAGTGTCACTTGCTTTTTATGCAATTTGAACCTCTTTTCTAGGTCGACCCACGTGAAGAAAAGAGGAGAAAAAAAGCAACTAAGAAACAAACCAAAACGTCGTAAATAAGAGTCATTTTCTGCTGAGTAATCGGGATCCGTTGAGAAAAGAGTGGACCAAAGAACAATGGTACGGCTTAGTACAAACCCAAAAATGTAAAACAAAAATTAAAAATCAACTAGAAAACAAATTTAAAATAAAAATGTGTACATTACATTGGCCTTAGTAAACATAAAATCCCCAACCGGCCTTGATAGGAGCATTATTAGAGGTAGTATTATATGGATTTACAAGAAGGAAAATATATAAAACGAAAGGAAAGGTTAAAGTTCATTACTCACCCAAAATCAAGTAGAAGAAACCAACCACCGGGCATAACTCTCCGTGAATTATATGTATTTAATCGTTGCTCCATGTAGTCAAAAATCACACAAATCTTTTTCATTAATCAAAATATTAACGTAAAGTTTACCGCTTGGAGGGCCAACAGAGAAACTCCATTGTCACCTATAATTCATCTTCATATAAAATCACCCGTTCTCATCAAAGAACAAAACAACTCGTGTAATGAGCCATCCACTCGATACATTAAAGAAAAGAAACTAGTATATAGCTCATAGCAAAAGAGAGAGAGGATACAAAGATCCAAGACACAAATCTAACTTAAGATTTTCATGAAAAACTCGAAAAGTAGAAGCTCTATTCCATGGAATAAATATACCGATGCAAAGATGCAAACAGCTAATAAGCTTAGTGAATACTGTGTGTTTAAGAAACACATCCTACTCGCGACCAAAAAGAAAGAACTCCAACTATATTAAACTACAACACAAGCAAGAGAGGGATAAATGAAGGCCAAATATCAAGTTCAATAGACAAAAAACATACGTTAGGACACTCAGGACTCTAGAGTCCGAACTATTAAGATAATGTACTATGTTACTCTCACTCTTTAGCACGCCATACCCATGTCCAAAGATGCATCCTCTTAAACACGTGAATCCTTGGCATATCTCTTAAATTTAATCTAAAAAAATGTACATTCTTCGTTTCTAAATATATGCAAAACTTTGACTTTCGTATCAATGGAATATCAAGATGCAAAGTCTGGGTAACAATGGATGGTGTAGCAAATATTATTTCGTGTACTTATGGAAATGGAGAAGAAGCTTAACTACAAGGGTTTGTAATAGACTTCTTTGCAAGGAGCCGGAACCGTCCGATATGTAGAAGTGTAGAACTCGAGTAAAAACAAGTCCTTAGCGGAATCGAGAAGTCTAGTGCCCCCAAAGCCAAGGCTTGCATAAAGTCTTGCATACATTTATCCTATAAATATAAAAATGAGTGCCAGATCGTGATAACCTCGTGGTTCCACTTCATCAAGACAATCCACCTATAAGAAGCATTAAACTAAAGATCAAAGCAAACTCGTGTACTTTGGGGGTAAGTGGCTCCGCAGCGCCTTCTATGTGTGAAGGCTTTAAGTGAGGCACGAGTCAAGAGAGATGATCTCTTTACTGATTAGTGAGAAACAATGCTTTAAGGCAACTCGAGTTCATGAAGAAACTCCAAAAAAGGCCAAGCTTGCAATAGGTTTGTCATAGAGTTGCTTCGTCTATTGTAGTAAAAGAGATGAGCCAAAATCCTACATGGTCGAGAATTTCCTTCCTATTGTAAAAAGGGTTTTCTCGCTTAAATCTCTCACTTTTATATTATATAGAGTACCATTTCGACATTGAAGAAGACGCCAATACTTCCGAGAGAATACTTGATTATTAGTACTTTGAGATAGACTCGTAGTCTATTTTACTGTGTCCAAATGGAAAATAGCCTCCGGAGGTCCTAGATGTTGGAAAGGGTAAACAACATCGACCGAGATAGCAAGAGTTCTAACACGTACTACTAGGAGAAGAAAAGA
The DNA here is from genome assembly GCA_947648045.1 of Beta corolliflora. NCBI lineage: Eukaryota > Viridiplantae > Streptophyta > Magnoliopsida > Caryophyllales > Amaranthaceae > Beta > Beta corolliflora. The sequence goes on from CANSZD010003981.1 coordinate 13,233, forward strand.
GAACCCCATTCCATTTCCAATTGTTGTTCTCCTCAATAAGTTAGCACCATCCTCCCCGCCTTCCCGTGCACTAAGTCCCGGCAGTTCCAAGAAACAAGAGTGTTCGTAAAATACAAAGTCTAGTGATCGAAAATAGTAGATTCAAATGTAAAGGTGAATTTTTCTTCTTTTCTCGAAACCCCAACAAAAAGGAAAAGAAAAGAGGGATATGACTACATTAGTTAGTCAACAAAACAACACCGGTTGTGCTCACTTTGTGAATTGATAAATGATAACGTGGCCTACAAGGAAACAACCGAGCTTCGTCACATTATAGAATTTTAGAGTGCAATTGTGTGAGTATCTCACGCAGAGTGGATTTTACACCTTTAAGTGCGGAAGAACACAACCGAATAAAAAAACACAAGAATCTCAAAACTATTTATAAACAACGTCCATAGTAGTACATTTAGAAGTGTCGGGTGATTCTAAATTGATAGGTTTTTACACACCGATAATCACCGGGGAAGTTTAATAAAAGATAACCGACAATTACTACAATACTCTAACTTAGGAAATATTAAAATCCTGCTATCGAATTTGGCATCATACCACACACGAAATTCAGTTTGTTTCACACCAATAGATGAAGAACATACAACACTATATGAATATTCGATATAGAAGCACTAAAAAATCTACAACATACAAACACAAAATGAAAAAATACACATAACACCAATAATAAATCGCATAAACAAATCGTATAGACAATCGATGAAGAACAACAAACAGATCAAATATTTTCATGACCTAAATTAAAAATGTAAACCCTAACCAAATTAAATCACCGATTAGAAAAAATCTCAAAAAAAAAATTCGGATAATCAATCCATAATCAAAGGAAACAAAACGGATCTCGCAACGAATTTACGAAAGGAATGACGACATCTTCATATTGCTTAGTGGACTTGTATAACCCATAAAAAAGAAAGAGCAAAGTGTTGTCATTCTCCCATATTTAATGGCAAAAATCACCAAAACTAGTCACAATTTACACAAAACTACTACCAAGTTTCTAATTTGGTGTATGTCATGCTAAAAGCATCCTACTAGATTAGAGTTAGATAAATGATTGAGGAAATTAATTATATTAAACCCTAGAATTATTTTGAGTAATTCGAGAAAACCTAGAAATTATGATAAAATAGAACCCCAAGGGAGTTAGGGAAATTGGAAGATACATCAAATCCGAACCGAAGGAGTATGCGGGCACATCGATTCAAGTGCGATGCATCGATTCGAGTGGCTGGACTTGCGCTAGCGACTCCGAGCCCGAAGGGGTTAGCGATTGAGGGCCGACTTCGCTGAACAAGCTTCGAACCGCGTGCAGACCGGCGATAGAGAGGGACTGAGCGAAGCGAGTTCCAACCGAACTCCGCGGAGGAAGCGTTAGGAGGACTAGCGAAGTCTAAACCTCTATTGAATGAACTGACTTGAGAGATGTTACGAGGGACCGACTTGGGAGGAAGCTTGACGACGACGACTTGAGCCCTTTAACCGAACGTATGGAGGACTACTGAGTGGGGAGGAAGCGAAGGACTGGGGAGGAGGGACGACTGAGGACTACTGAGTGGAGGAGCGAAAATTGATAAGAGAGGAGGGACCGAACTATAGGGTCGATTAATTAATACTTCATTTGATTAAATTAGCAGTGGGGAGAATTTCATCAAACAAACAAAAACTACCGCTCAACAATCCAAGTGCTCCGTTGATTAACCTCGGAGGATTTAGTTACAAATGCTCTGGCCGATTAGTCAACCGAGCATTGATGTCAATGCTCCGTTGACTAATCAACCCGAGCATTTGTGAATTTTTTTTCTAAAATTATCACAAATGCTCGGGCTGATTAGTCAACCAAAGCATTTGATAAGTAGCAAAAGTTGTTCTTCCACTAGTGTTTGTAAGCAATTAACTCACAAGCAAGTATAAAACTCATACAAAAACTTTTCATAACAACTTGTTTTATTAATGATCGAAATAAAGCCTTATATACGCATTACAAATACCTAATTATACTAAGAATAGCAAACATAAAAGATAACTAAGAAACTAAAAGAAAAAGTAATAAAGACTCCTAAATATCTTAAAATAAGTAAAACCTATCCCAAGTAGGATAGGAAAACTCTATAAGCAAAAGACTTCTACTACCACTATAATTCTAACTAAACTATAATTGTAATCTAATTATAAATCCAAAATAAGATAATTCCGACCTTTAACAAATAAAACTTAAAATAAAACATTATACACAACCTTGAATCGGAAGATGATCCAAACCCAATAATTCATTAGATCCACTAATTAAGTTATCTTCAGTATCTTCTCGTCGGATCCATATCATTCTCCCCTTCTTGAAAAATATTCGTCCTCGAATTTTATCAATCTCAACCGTAGAACATCATGAACAACATTACTCTTGTCGAACTCAAAGGTATGAACTAACCAAGCTGTACGAGGTTCAAAAATAGTATCAAGATCTCTCACGACATCCTTACTTGGCAAGTCATAGATAGTAGAATTGTTGGACGACTCTTCAATAACATCGACAACAAGAGAAGTACGCCTAGAAATTTTCTAACCTCCGCTTTCTTGATTTTCCTCGAGAATTTGTTCTACAACTATATTCTCATGTGCAATATGATCTTCAATATCAATAGTATCTTCCCCCTTCCAAGCCGCTCAATCATCGCTAGAACTTCATGAATAACTTTGTTCTCATTGAGCCTCTCGTTAGAACAACACTTATCTCCTTTTGTTGTTTTCGCCCGCGCTGTATTGCTTGCTTTTCCCTAGTTTAATTTCAAGTGCCGATATTATGCCGTTCAGGTGGCCAAGCATCTCGTTAACGATTTGATCTTTCCTTTTAATTAACCATTTAAGTTCATGATAATGGCAAAAACTCATCGAGATTTATTCCCATTGCGTATGTCCAATAAACAAACATAAAAATCGCAACTTTATTCGAACCGTGGCACCGCATTTTCTAAACATCGACAAAGTTATAAAATTTGTAACTCAACCAAATCAAGTAAAAATTTTCTCGACATTTAAACAAAGACTTGAATCTATATGTTTCCGCATCACTATAAAATTTTCATGTAACAATTCCAACCAAACGCCATAGAGGCTAAGAGAAATAACCTACGCTAGATTCTCGTGAATCGACACAACTTACAAGAACCGCCTCGAAAGTGTATCAAACAATCTCTAAATTGCGTGAAATTTTAGAAAAGAAAAAAAGACTTAAAGTAGTACAGTATTAAAATCAAGAAACTCCGAAAAAATTCGTTTCTAGTAGAAGAACGACACAGTAACAACACGTACCAAATTCTGGAGTGAATCTGGGACGAAAATAAGCACTTCTTCTCCGCCTTTCTTCTCAGTAGCTCGATATGAATTTGATGTGGACATGAATCCACACTTTGTTGAAGTTTTCTTAAAACCCAAGAATCTTGATAGAAAGATGGGTTCTCGATGGTTTCTGGTCAATCTCTAATGAACTCACTCGAACAAGATCGATAGAACTATTTGATGAACACCTCCGAACTCTCAAATAGGGTTTTGATTCAATTAAGTCACTCCCCGGCTCAATTAATCAAGCACTAAACATAACTCACTCCCGAATGAAATTCAATGGTTTTGTAAGCAATTAACTCACAAGCAAGTAAAAAAAAACTCACAAAAACTTTTCATAACAACTTGTTTTATTAATGATCGAAATAAAGCCTTATATACGCATTACAAATACCTAATTATACTAAGAATAGCAAACATAAAAGATAACTAAGAAACTAAAAGATAAAGTAATTAAGACTCCTAAATATCTTAAAAATAAGTAAAACGTATCCTCAAGTAGGATAGTAAAACTCTATAAGCAAAAGACTTCTACTACCACTATAATTCTAACTAAACTATAATTGTAATCTAATTAGGAATCCAAAATAAGATAATTCCGACCTTTAACAAATAAAACATTATACACAACCTTGAATTGTAAGATGATCCAAACCCACAATTCATTAGTTCCACTAATTAAGTTATTCTGTATCTTCTCGTCTGATCCATATCATTCTCCCCTTCTTGAAAAAAATATTTGTCCTCGAATTTTACCGAATCTCAACCGTAGAACATCATGAACAACATTACTCTTGTCGAACTCAAAGGTATGAACTAAACCAAGTTGCATGAGGTTCAAAAAATAGTATCAAGATCTCTCACGACATCCTTACTTGGCAAGTGCGTATAGTAGAATTGTTGGACGACTCTTCAATAACATTGACAACAAGAGAAGTACGCCTAGAAATTTCTCTCTAACCTCCGCTTTTGATTTTCCTCGAGAATTTGTTCTACAACTATATTCTCATGTGCAATATGATCTTCAATATCAATAGTATCTTCCCCTTCCAAGCCGCTTGAATCATCAGCTAGAACTTCATGAATAACTTTGTTCTCATTGAGCCCTCTCGTTAGAACAACACTTATCTCCTTTGTCGTTCTCGCTTCCGTTGCATTGCTTGCTTTTCCCTAGTTTAATTTCAAGTGCCGATATTATGCCGTTCAAGGTGGCAAAGATCTTGTTAACGATTTGATCTTTCCTTTTAATTAACCATTTAAGTTCATGATAATGGCAAAAAAACTCATCGAAATTTATTCCCATTGCGTATGTCCAAATAAACAAACATAAAAATCGCAACTTTATTCGAACCGTGGCACCAAATTTCTCTAAACATCGACAAAGTTATAAAATTTGTAACTCAACCAAATCAAGTAAAGATTTTCCGACATTTAAACAAAGACTTGAATCTATATGTTTCCGCATCACTATAAAATTTTCATGTAACAATTCCCCACCAAACGTCAAAGAGCCAAGAGAAATAACCTACGCTAGATTCTTTGTGAATCGACACAACTTACAAGAACCGTCTCGAAAGTGTATCAAACAATCTCTAAATTGCGTGAAATTTTAGAAAAGAAAACTAGACTTAAAGTAGTACAAAGATAGAATCAAGAAACTCCGAAAAATTCGTTTCCTAGTAGAAGAACGACACGAACAATACGTTCCAAATTCTCGGGTGAACTGGGACTAAAAATAAGAACTCTTCTCCGCCTTTCTTTCTTGTAGCTCTAATAGAAATTTAATGTGGACGTGAATCCACACCTTTGGTGAAGTTTTCTTAAAACCCAAGAATCTTGATAGAAAGATGGGTTCTCGATGGTTTCTTCGTCAATCTCTAATGAACTCACTCGAACAAGATCGATAGAACTATTTGATTGAACACTCCCGAACTCTCAAATAGGGTTTTGATTCAAGTAAGTCACCCCCGAACAATTAATCAAGCACTAAACTTAATTCAATCCCGAATCAAATTCAATGGTTTTGTAAGCAATTAACTCACAAGCAAGTATAAAACTCACAAAGAAACTTTTCATAACAACTTGTTTTATTAATGATCGAAATAAAGCCTTATATTGGCATTACATATACCTAATTATACTAGACTACCAAACACAAAAGATAACTAAGAAACTAAAAGATAAACTAATTAAGACTCCTAAATATCATAAAACAAGTAAAATGTATCCCAAGTAGGATCAGTAAAACTCTATAAGCAAAAGACTTCTACTACCACTATAATTCTAACTAAACTATAATTCTAATCTAATTAGGAATCCTATATAAGATAATTCCGACCCTTTAATAAATAAAACTAACAATAAAACATTATACACAACTCAATTATAAAATGATCCAAGCCCAATAATTCATTAGATTCACTAATTCGAGCTATCTTCAATCTTCTCGTCTGATCCATATCATTCTCCCCCTTCTCGAAAAATATTCGTCCTCGAATTTTACCGAATCTCAACCGTAGAACATCATGAACAACATTACTCTTGTCGAACTCAAAGGTATGAACTAACCAAGTTGAATGAGGTTCAAAAAATAGTATCAAGATCTCTCACGACATCCTTACTGGGCAAGTTGCGTATAAGTAGAATTGTTGGACGACTCTTCAATAACATCGACAACAAGAGAAGTACGCCTAGAAATTTCTCTAACCTCCTCTTCTTGATTTTCCTCGAGAATTTGTTCCACAATTATATTCTCATGTGCATTCTCGATCTTCAATATCGCAAAGCATCTTCCCCTTCCAAGCCGTGAATCATCGCTAGGAACTTCATGTATAACTTGTTCTCATTGGAGCCCTTGTTAGAAAAACACTTATCTCCTTTTGTTGTTCTTGCTTCCGTTCCATTGCATGCTTTTCACTAGTTTCAAGTGTCGATATTATGTCGCTCAAGGTGGCCTCGTATCTTGGTAACGATTTGATCTTTCCTTTAATTAAGCATTTAAGTTCATGATAATGGCACAAAATCTCATTGAGATTTATTCCCATTGCGTATGTCCAATCAAACAAACATATAAATCGCAACTTTATTCAAACCGTGGCACCGTATTTCTCTAAACATCGACAAAGTTACAAAATTCGTAACTCAACCAAATCAACTCACAATATTCTGAAATGTTAACAAAGCACATGAATCTATATGTTTCCAGATCGTTAAAAATTTCATGTAACAATTCTCAGCCAAACGCATGCAAATAGCCAAGAGAAATAACCTATGCCGGATTCTAGTGAAACCGACACAACTAACAAGAACCGTCTCGAAAGTGTATCAAATAATCTCTAAATTGGGTGAAATTTTAGGAAAGCATACTAGACTTAAAGTAGTCCAGCTTTATAATCAAGAAACTCCGAAAAATTCATTTCCTAGTAGAATAACGTCACGTAACAAAACGTACTATATTTTGGGTGAATCGGGGACGACACAAGCACTCTTCTCCGCCTTTCTTTCTTGTAACTCGATACAAATTTGATGTGGACGTGAATCTACACTTTGGTGAAGTTTTATTAAAACCCAAGAATCTTGATACAAAGATGGTTTCTCGATGGTTTCTCTGGTTGAATCTCTAATGAACTCACTCGAACAAGATTGATGTAACTATTTGATTGAACACTCCCGAACTCTCAAATAGGGTTTTGATTCAATTAAGTCACTCCCGGCTCAATTAATCAAGCACTAAACTTAATTCACTCCCGAATCAAATTCAATGGTTTTGTAAGCAATTAACTCACAAGCAATTATAAAACTCATAAATAAACTTTTCATAACAACTTGTTTTATTAATGACCGAAATAAAGCCTTATATAGGCATTACAAATACCTAATTATACCAGGAATAGCAAACATAAAAGATAACTAAGAAACTAGAAGATAAACTAATTAAGACTCCTAAATATCTTAAAACAAGTAAAACCTATCCCAAGTAGGATAGTAAAACTCTATAAGCAAAAGACTTCTACTACCACTATAATTCTAACTAAACTATAATTCTAATCTAATTAGGAATCCTAAATAAGATAATTCGACCTTTAACAAATAAAACTAATTCATTAGATCAACTAATTCGTTATCTTGAATCTTCTTGTCGGATACATATCATTCTCCCCTTCTTGAAAAAATATTCGTCCTCGAATTTTACCGAATCCGAACCGTAGAACATCATGAACAACATTACCGTTGTCGAACTCAAAGGTATGAACTAACCAAGTTGCAAGAGGTTCAAAAAATAGTATCAAGATCTCTCACGACATCCTTACTGGGCAAGCTGCGTATAGTAGAATTGTTGGACGACAAGAAATTTCTCTAACCTCCTCTTCTTGATTTTCCTCGAGAATTTGTTCCACACCTATATTCTCATGTGCAATATGATCTTCAATATCAATAGCATCTTCCCCTTCCAAGCCGTCAATCATCAGCTAGAACTTCATGTATAATTTTGTTCTCATTGGAGCCCTATGTTAGAACAACACTTATCTCCTTTTGTTGTTCTTGCTTCCGTTGCATTGCTTGCTTTTCCCTAGTTTAATTTCAAGTGCCGATATTATGCCGTTCAAGGTGGCCGCATCTTGTTAACGATTTGATCTTTCCTTTTAATTAACCATTTAAGTTCATGATAATGGCACAAAAACTCATCGAGATTTATTCCCATTGTATATGTCCAACTAAACAAACATAAAAATCGCAACTTTATTCAAAACCGTGGCACCCGCATTTCTTTAAACATCGACAAACTTACAAAATTCGTAACTCAACCAAATCAACTCAAAATTTTCCCGACATTTTAGCAGCACTTGAATCTATATGTTTCCAGCTCACAGAAAATTTTCATGTAATAATTCCTTGCCAAACGCCTGCAGTAGCCAAGAGAAATAACCTATGCCGGATTCAAGTGAATCTGACACAACTAACAAGAACCGTCTCAAAAGTGTATCAAATAATCTCTAAATTGGGTGAAATTTTTTGGAACAAAAACTAGACTTAAAGTAGTCCAACTTATAATCAAGAAACTCCGAAAAATTCGTTTCCTAGTAGAATAACGATACGTAACAAAACGTACCAAATTTCGGGTGAATCTCGGGACGAAAAAATAAGCACTTTTCTCCGCCTTTCTTCTTGTAACTCTGATACAAATTTGATGTGGACGTGAATCCACACTTTGGTGAAGTTTTATTAAAACCCAAGAATCTTGACAGAAAGATGGGTTCTCGATGGTTTCTTCGTCAATCTCTAATGAACTCACTCGAATAAGATTGATAGAACTATTTGATTAAACACTCGAACTCCTCAAATAGGGTTTTGATTCAATTAAGTCACTCCCGGCTCAATTAATCAAGCACTAAACTTAATTCAATCCCGAATCAAATTCAATGGTTTTGTAAGCAATTAACTTACAAGCAAGTATAAAACTCACAAACAAACTTTTCATAACAACTTGTTTTATTAATGATCGAAATAAATCCTTATATAGGCATTACAAATACCTAATTATACTAGGACTACCAAACATAAAAGATAACTAAGAAACTAAAAGATAAACTAATTAAGACTCCTAAATATCTTAAAACAAGTAAAATGTATCCCAAGTAGGATCAGAAACTCTATAAGCAAAAGACTTCTACTACCACTATAATTCTAACTAAACTATAATTCTAATCTAATTAGGAATCCTATATAAGATAATTCCGAATCCTTAACAAATAAAACTAACAATAAAACATTATACACAACCTCAATTGTAAGATGATCCAAGCCCAATAATTCATTAGATTCACAAATTCTCAGCTATCTTGAATCTTCTTGCCTGATCCATATCATTCTCCCCTTCTTGAAAAATATTCGTCCTCGAATTTATCAATCTCAAATCGTTGAACATCATGAACAACATTACTCTTGTCGAACTCAAAGGTATGAACTAACCAAGTTGCATGAGGTTCAAAAATAGTATCAAGATCTCTCACGACATCCTAACTTGGCAAGTTGCAGATAGTAGAATTGTTAGATGACTCTTCAATAACATTGACAACAAGAGAAGTACGCCTAGAAATTTCTCTAACCTCCTCTTCTTGATTTTCCTCGAGAATTTGTTCCACAACTATATTCTCATGTGCAATATGATCTTCAATATCGGTAGCATCTTCCCCTTCCAAGCCGCTTCAATCATCGGCTAGGAACTTCATGTATAACTTTGTTCTCATGGGAGTCATCTCTTAGAACAACACTTATCTCCTTTTGTTGTTCTTGCTTCCGTTGCAATGCTTGTTTTTCCCTAGTTTAATTTCAAGTGTCGATATTATGCCGTTCAAGGTGGCCTCGCATCTTGTTAACGATTTGATTTTTCCTTTTAATTAAGTATTTAAGTTCATGATCATGGCACAAAAACTCATCGAGATTTATTCCCATTGTGTATGTCCAGCCAAACAAACATAAAAATCGTAACTTTATTCGAACCGTGGCATCGATTTCTCTAAACATCGACAAAGTTACAAAATTCGTAACTCAATAAAATCAACTCAAAATATTCTGACATTTTAACAAAGACTTGAATCTATATGTTTCCATATCACAGTAGAAAATTTATGTAACAATTCCCAGCCCAAACGCTTGCAGTAGCCAACGTAAATAACGTATGCCGATTCTAGTGAAACCGACACAACTAACAAGAACCGTCACAAAAGTGTGTCAAACAATCTCCAAATTGCGTGAAATTTTAGGAAAGCAAACTAGACTTAAAGTAGTCCAGTTTAGAATCAAGAAACTCCGAAAAATCGTTTCCTAATAGAAGAACGACACGGAACAAAACGTACCAATTTCTGGTGAATCGGGACGAAAATAAGCACTCTTCTCCGCCTTTCTTTCTTGTAGCTCGATACGAATTTGATGTGGACGTGAATCCACACTTTAGTGAAGTTTTTCAAAAACCCAAGAAACTTGAAATAAAGATGGGTTCTTGATGGTTTCTTCGTTGAATCTCTAATGAACTCACTCAACAAGATTTGATAGAACTATTTGATTGAACACTCCCGAACTCTCAAATAGGGTTTTGATTCAATTAAGTCACTCCCCGGCTCAATTAATCAAGCACTAAACTTAATTCACTCCCTGAATCAAATTCAATGGTTTTGTAAGCAATTAACTCACAAGCAAGTATAAAACTCACAAATATACTCTTTTCATAACAACTTGTTTTTATTAATGATCGAAATAAAGCCTTATATAGGCATTACAAATAACTCGATTATACTAGGACTAGCAAACATTAAAGATAATTAAGACTAGCAAAAATAATTCTTCAAATCAAAACAACAATGGGACGCCCATATGGCCTTACACCTAAGTCTCGTAGAAAAACGAGGATCGCAACCCAAGTAATAAATTCATCCCAAAACTCATATTCTCCTCACCATGGGAATAATAACATTAAAATTCCAAAATATAACCAATTTCCACAAATAATTATAAGATATTATGTATAAGTAAATAACTTCCTTAAACATAATTTCACATCAAGAATACAACAACATTACAAGAACAAACATACATCACCATACTCTTGTAATCATAACTAACTTGTATCAAAATAAATATTTCACTTCGTAACATAGTTAGATATAACAACAAAAATTTCCAGATTTAATAATCAACATGAAAACCAAGATTAATAAAATTTAACCTTCACGGCGCTACACAAAATAACGGGAGACTAGATTCCGCCACTAACGTGGGTGTGCTCCATGGCAGAGCCTGAGATAGGGGTGGAACCATCTCGTGCTTTTGCACAAGACCGAGTCCTCGTACTCATGCATTTAACGCATCAACTTGCCCTTGGTGCAACAACCATGTGCCTAACACAACTCATGAAATTTCATCTGACATGCAAAAGAGCCTAGAACTTGTCCAAATTTCACCAAAAATTACTCAAAATGAACGATACATATTACATATTATCATCAAACCACAACCAAGAACATGAACCAAACCGCAAACCTCATACTTGCTCATGTATATACCCTTCAAAGCAATTTATAAACAACCATTTAACAATTCACATATAAATTTTTTTCCTCCAAACGTCACACACACACCGGTACACACAAGCATAACAGATATATATATATAGATATATGTACATGTATATATATATGTATGTACATACATATATATATACATATACATATATATATACATATACATATATATATACATATACCTATATATATATATATACATATACATATACATATACATATACATATACATATACATATACATATACATATACATATATATACATGTATATATATATATATATATATATGTATATATATATATATATATATATATATATATATATATATATATATATATATATATATATATGTATGTAAAATATGCGTAAGCTAAGAAAGAATATCAGTAAGTCCCAACTATATAATATGCAAATATGTTCCATGTGTCCATAAGATTTAAACAAATATAATTGTGCATTCCAAATGAATTATTATGAATTAGGAACCCAAACACCGAACAACTAGCTATATTTCGAAAATTATATTTGAAAAATTGCCAATACCTATAAACATTATGGTACAAGAAGCATATTATACGTAACCTCAAAAACAGAACTCTAGGTGAACAAATATCATTTCTACAAACATGGTATAAAAATTATTGTATTGAAATCAATAACCAAAAGGCATTTAGAAAACAAGCTAAAATAAGTGACCATTGTAGACAAATATGAAATACCTAAATTTGGGATGTTTCAAATTAAACAAAAGATATAAAGCAAAAAGACCTAAATTAATGCGAAGACGATATAAAAGATTCAAACCATATGGTAAATATAGAAATAAGGAAAGATCAAATAGAAATTATTTTATTAAAAGAAAAATTTACAAATATGCTAAAAACCCCAAAAGATGCAAATGTTACAATTGTGGATGATAGGTCATATAGCAAGAGAATGCAAAACAAAGACAAATAGAAATAATACTATACTATTCACCGCCTATTCGCAGTTATACCAGAGAAGATATTTCACAAGTAATTATGGAAGCGGATAAGATAATCCCTTTCCTTATGAATCGAATTTAAATTCAATCCCCTAGTTTATAATAATACTAAGATCTCGTTAAGATGATTCTATAATTTCATATAAGATGTATGCTATCTTAATCATGCTTTCCCCGATTAAGTAAAATCATGTTTAGAAACCAAGAGACAATTGGTAGCGTGAGCCCGTTGAGCCGTTGAGAATGAGAAGGCATTGAGGGCGTGATGCATAAAACCTATGTGGTGAGGTTGAAAAACATGAATTTATTTAATTATGCTTAAGTGCTTAAGGGTTGTCAAAGCGGATTAGCAAGTACTTATATGAAAGCCGATAGAATTGTTATTAACCGATTAAAGTTTATTATGAGCAAAAGGGATTGAGTCTTAAAAGAAGTTCATAAAGAAAACGTCTATTATATTTGCTTATTTGCTTAATTATTTACTTGATCAGTATGAATTCTCAAATAACGAATGTTAAATTACGAATTAAATGCAGATTTCAAATATGCAGAAGCTAAGAAAGAATACTGTAAGTCCCAACTATATAATATGCAAATATGTTCCATGTGTCCGGTAAGATTTAAACAAATATAATTGTGCATTCCAAATGAATTATTATGAATTAGGAACCGAAACACCCGAACAACTAGCTATATTTCGAAAATTATATTTTGAAAAATTGCCAATACCTATAGAGACATAGAAATATTAGAACGAGATTATATAAAATGAAAAATGACTTAGTAATTCTTAATCACGATGAGTAATTTAATCTATATACTTATAAAAATAATTTTTGAAGGTTATAAAAGTAGATATTATACACCAATGGTAGATACAGGAGCACAAACAACAATAATGAAAGAAAATTGTTTACCAGAATGGAAAACCCTACGTACACCATTCCGAATAAATGGATTTAATAATAATAGTAGTAAAATTACACTTTACCAAACAAACGTAAAAATACAAATTTGGGATAAAATCTTACTTATACCTAAGTCATGTTTATTCCACTTAGCATCCAATATAATACTAATGCTTTTTCTATGTTTTGGTCGTTAAACTTATAGAATAATTTGGTTTAATTATGAACCTTACTTTCGATAAATAAGATTTCCTTTTAGTTGTGCTATTATAGCTTGTTCTCTCTTGGTTCTTTTATTCGTCATCGCCCAATTCTAATTCTAAGGGAGTATCTATTCCTTCTTTAAAACAAGCTTTTTATTATTATTTCGATGGCTATAGACTATCGAATGGTTATAGACTATCGAATCCTAAATGAAAAACAATTACATATAATTACCCCATACCAAATAAGATACTTAAAATGAGGCAAATACAAGGTTACAATTATTTTTCAAAGTTTGATTGTAAAAGTGGTTTTCACCAATTAAAATTAACCAAGAATCTAAACAATTTACAAAGATTCAAAGTCCCTAATGGATTTTATGAATGGAATGTATTACCTTTGGATATAAAATGCCCCGTGGAAAAGAAAAATATGATTATAAGTATAAAAATAACGATTATATATGGAAATATCGAAGTAGAATAGAAAACGACTACATACCAAGAGATAATCTATCGAGAGAAACTTTAAATTTAGATTGTTCTATAAACGCCGAAATAGACATACAAAATTGGATATCTAGGATAATCGCAAAATTAATCGAAGCAAAAATAACAGCTAGTGCAGCGGCTAATTATATTAAGCCACAATAACAGAATAGCAAAAAGTTATTTAACTAATATAGGAATTACTGA